>LOEQ01002681.1:93622-110643 GCA_001685075.1 Bramus lutescens
AACCATACCGCAGGTCTTGAAAACTAAGGACTGGAATGTCCCACTAAATACCATTCGAATTCACAGTCCACGCTGAAGCCTCTATTCTGAGACCCTAGACAGGGACGCCAACACAGCGGAATGCTTCTGCAGTTAACCCAAACAGAACATTATGTGTCTGTCACCTGGCCCCTGCCCAGGATGGGGTAGGGGAGGCTGAAGCCATCGGGACCATCTGCTAAACCACAGTGGGAACCTGTAAGGGCTGAGCCAACCCTTTCTGTAACCTGACTTGCAGGGGCTGGAGGGCTGGGAGACTGTAGTGGGCTCTGGGAACGGCTCAGCAAACTCTAGGCAAAGAGGCAGAATGATAACCAGACCGAATCGCAGGGGCGGGCAGCATGAGCATTTGTTCAGAGCCTGGGGATTCTGGCTACCCACGTTAGAGCCTGGAGTGGTCCCGAGACTTTTGGCGTTGGCGGCACGAGGTGCCCAGCTCTGCTCCCAGCCAACCCTGAGCTAGCTTGATGGGGACGCCTGTGGGCTCCCTAGCAGCGGATCCTTTCTGACTGCTACTTGACTCTAGATGTTCAGCGTCCTCCAGGGACCTTAGCTTCTTCCTAAGTGTCTTTCCACAGGATCAAGGGTGGGGGATGGGGGTCAGGCTATAATATGAGGAGGAGACCTTTCAAGCTCCTTTTCCCATATTCTGGTGTTTGAGACTGGTTACAGGATATCGCTGCTTGCTCATAACCTGTCTGTCTGATATCAGCTGTAATTACTGTGGGTGAGCCTGGAAGAGGGCCTGAGCCAGGCAAGGCTAGACTTTGCCTTAATTCGTTAGCTCCTGGTGAAAATCCAGGGAGGCGTGACAGTTATTTCCATTTCACAGATGTGGATCAGAAAACTAAAGAAAAGAGCTGTGATTTAAAGTTGTTTTAAATCCAAAGATGGAACTTTTATGAAACTGGAGTCAGCTAACATTTAACATCTTAATTTTAATTTAATTATAACAATTCAAATTGAAACAACGGCTATCTTATATGAGACACTGACTTCTTCAACAAATATTTATGCCAAGTACTGCACTCAGTGCTGGAGACACGTGCAAACAGTGCAGGTTACTTTTGAAACAATAAAGACAAGCCAACAGCTTAAAATTCATTTGTGGGGATTGTCTGATTTTGAATACTGGAGGAAGTTTATAACTCTAGAATGTCTTATATAAAGGTATGTGTCCAACTATTACTTAGGCAGTGTATGGCCTTGGGCAGGTGGCAGAGTTTTCAGAGAAATTTCCCATTTTGTGCAAGAGATAATAACCCCTTAAGGATTCAGGGAGATGTCTCATGGAAGCTTACTGGGATATATTTTTCTGGTATCCAAGAAATCTTAGTTATTTCCCTTCTGAGAGGGCAGGCAGTAGAAAGGCAAGAAAGGTGAATTCTACTGGAGATGTAGGAAGACCACATGCAGGGAGTAGAAAGGTTTGGGTTGTGATATAAAGAGAAGGCACCCCTTGCTCCCTAAAAAGAACAGCATGGTCTGTTTCCCACCCCACCCCCAGCTCCCAGTGTGAGCAGCAGGTCCAGTATGAGCAGCAGGCTTTCCTATGCCTTGAAGAGTGGAAGACAGTTGAGAGAGAGTAGCAATGGAGAAGTTTACTTCCACCCCTACAATAGAATCTAGGAAAGGAAATCTGTTACATGAAAAATTTACTATGACTACTATCCCTTCTGCCTTCTCGACTCATCCAGAGTTTCCATAAACTTATGCATTATTGTTCCACCTAGGCTACGACCTTCATAGTAGTCAAGGAGACACTGGGCTCCCAGCATAGGCTGTCTTATAAACAGCTGGTATGAGCCAGACCAAAAGAGGTCTCACCATTGTCCCTGACTCTAACTCTCAGCTTCTTGATCTAGGGATTACCTTGCTTTCTCAACACTAAACCGCAAAGGATGCAAAGACAAAAGCAGTACTGAGAGCAAGGTAGAAAGCTATTTAGATAGACTTTTCTTTGCATTTAATTGAGGGTTTAGACTCTTCAGAGATAAGAAATGGCATACCTAGACACTTCTCCAGCCCAAACACCAAGCACGGTAAATGGTGTGTGGATGTTTGAACAAAATCCAGGAGCAAACATCTCTTCCTGCTAGACAGAGCACATTTCCCCTTATGTTATTAGGTAAGTTTACATCAGCACAACATATCTTGCCTTTCTGCCTGTTAGATCTGCTTTGTCTCTGCTGTTATTTTCTTCTCTCTTTGGTTGCAATGCTTGTTCCTCCATCTCCTATTCCTTGTTTGTTCATACTTAATATTCACACTTTTGTGTCTGATCCCTGAAAGTATGGCCTTACCATTTCCTTGACTTCTTTTCTATATCTCTTTCCTTCAGCTAATGTTCCCTCAGTATTTTCTTCAGATTACACAGCACTCATTATAATGTGGCTTATTATATAATGACTTGGCATTCATAGTTTTCACAACTCCCATGGACATGATTCACTGTGTAGTGGGAATAGATCCGTGTGGTCAAGACTCCCTTTCCACAGTCTTTGGTTTACTCTGCTTCACTTTGTCTTTCTTCTCAAGGTCATATGTTTGTCAAATGTTATGCACCATCAACCTCTGGATGATCTATTGCTTTGTCTATTTCTACCACTTTCCCCCAACTGCACATTTTAATCTTGACTTTTGTATTTTGTAGAGGACTTCTCTGGAATGGTCTTTTCAATCACTATCTGTTCCTTAAGCATTATTACATAGCTTTGGCTTCCACAGGACACCGGCCAGCATAAATAATCTGTACCCTGGGATCCTTGGTTGTTCTTATTTTCATATATCTAGAAAATTGAGTACAGGAAAAGTATCATAAGCAGAATGATGAAAGTAGAAAGAGGAGAGGAGGGAAAAGCCATCACCCCAAGACCCAAGGAATGTAGAATTGAGAGGGGTTTGATCATGCGCAGCTTAAGCACCAAGAGTTGTGGGTACTTGTGATTTACAGTTTCTTCTACAGCATAATTTGGGAGCACTGGTTTTTGTTGTTTTTGTTGTTTGTTTGATTGATTTTTTTTCTCCTTGAGAAACAGTGATGAGACATTGCTTTTAGAATAAATAACTGAGAAGTAGTTCCAGAACCCAGTGACTCTCGACAAGGAAGATCCGTGAATATACTATACATTGTCTGATTATCTGACCTCCAACTTTGCTATTTTTTCTAACTGGGGACTATATTCAGAATGAAAAAAGAAGGCATCACTGGGAACTAATATCTGTTTTATACTTCCGTGATTGCTTTTGTTAAAGTGTGGTTTTCTTGGATGCATGCCTTCTTCCAGGATATACTCAGAAGAAGGCACTGAAGTAAATGCTCCTGGACCTCACCGTTCTCTGGGCAGTTTTGGTGTTTGAACCTAAGCACTAACACAATTTTTTTTGAAAGTCTTTCCCAGTAGGACAGGTGAACAACTTGTTTCCTTAACACTGTGGTCCACTGGGGGACTGTCTGACCTTCGTTTCATGGCTAAAGAGCCACCTCCCTGAAGAAGCTAATCAAGGTACCATTTGACTCTGTTTTTCACACTGGTAGACTTGAAGCATTGAGATCTGTCCACTGTTTTTAAAGACCACCAGCCTTAAATGGGCATCTGAATGGAAGCAGATTCATTAAAAAAACATCACCATTCCTAGCATTCTTTCAAAAATCCACTCTATTTCAGCCTTCTCTGCAATCACAGCCAATATAACCAGAAACCAAGGACGGGAGCCGAGAAGAGGGTGAGTACCGAGGACCTAGGAGGCCAGAGGTCTTTTCAGGAGGAGCAGAAAACCAAACAGTTCTCACAATGACATTGACTGTGACCTCCTCTTCCACCATTCTCTTCTGACGATTGCACGGTGGAGGTTTCCAGGCCTGTGTGTCTGATTTGCTACCAGCCTGAAGCAGGAAGCAGGTCTGAGACTCCAGGTGACTTCTGGTGACCGATTCATTAAGGAAACTTGCTAGAAATGTGACACGGTGCCACACTTCTCACTACTTTGTTTGGGGGAAGTATGAATGTTTTCCTTAAAATACTATCTATGTAACATAATTAAATATGTTAGTAAATATACTTTTCCTAACCTAATGAATATAAAATCAATATAAACACTGTTTATCAGAATAAACACTGTGGGAGTCCTAACTAATCTTATAATAGAGTGAAGACATCTGAGGAACAAAAGGGAAGTTCAGTCATGACAGGAAGTTTCCATTGCCACACAGGATCCAAGTATTTCACCTACCTTCTCTCAGCTACTCTCAGGCCCACTGCGGCACTTACCTACTTTTACCTGACTTCACGGGTGCTGGTAAAAGCAACACATTGAATATTATAAATGCAGGAGTCTTAAAGATTATTATGCCTGAAACAATAATCTTGCATTTGTATGAAAAAAGCTAAGCAATGCTTCCTAGAAATGAAGATTGCAAAAACAAAATTAAAGTTTTTAAAGTTTTTTTTTCTAAGAATATGCATTCGTGAGCAGCATTAAATCTATAAACCAGTAATTCTATAGTGTCTCTAGAGAAAGCAGCAAGCCTTGAGTGGGATCCAAAGTGCCCAGGTGTGTCTGTTCCCACTTTTATTTCTCTCCTGCTAACTTGTTTATGAAACTGGGCCTAAATGAAGTCGCTGGGATTTTAATATTTTTCTCTGTTACAGTTTGTAGCTATAAAACTCCTGTGCCAGTTGGAAAATACATGTATAGAGAACATTAAAGATTAAAATAAAAATTTATTTAATTGTAAAGCTATAGTTAAAGTGCCAAATAAACAAATGGAACATAGCAGAACTAAATGTCTTATTAATTATCGGGCCCTGCTATTGAGCTATATGCAAGGGGCAAAGTAACTGACAACACAGGTGCTCTTTATGATATGGCTAAGGTCTTTGATTGTAGATATGAGAGAGGGGGGATGCTTTGGAACAATCTTCATACACCTTAAGTATGTATTACTCTCATTAGTTAATAAAGCTGCTGACTGGCCAATGGTTAGACAGGATTTGGGGAGCAGAGAGAACACTGGGAAGAAAAAGGATGGAGTCTCAGGAGTTGAGAGTGAGATGCAGGGGAAGGAGGAAATGGGCATGCTGTGCTAAAAGAAGGTACCAGCGCACCACATGGCAGCGGGTAAATAAGAAATAGGGGGTTAATTTAAGTAGTAAGAGCTAGTTAATAATGAGCATGAGCTATCAGTTGAGCATTTATAATTAATAAGAAGTCTCTGTGTAGTTATTTGGGAGCTGATCAGGTGGCAGTCAAAATGTAAAACTCCACCAGCAGAGAGAAGAGTTAAAGGAATCTGGAAGAGTGCAGAAAAGCGGTCAACTGAACATGGCTAGGGTTAGAAAAGTAGGAGAGCAGGAGAGAGGAGAGAATAATGAAGATAGCAAGAGATAGAGAATAGAGCATAGTGAGAAAGCAAACAGTGAGAAATGTTGGGTCACAAAAAGGATAAGGAGCTGCAGGGAAGGAAGCCCATGATCTGGAGGGAGTTTAGGGTAGAGGAGGTCAGAAGGGTTAAGACATTAGCACAGACTTTAAAATGTGTTAACATGTACTTGTAAATAGGGACCAAGGAAGCCTGGAGGCCAACATGGGCTCTGATATGCACCCATAGATATATGTCAATGGAGAAGCATATGTCCCTTCAGCTAGCAGTAAGGCAGCACCAACAAAAATAAACAAATAGGCCAGGGAAGACACTGACAAGAAGAAAAGAATAAACAAAATAGGAGCATGAAGCTGAGAACTTTATAGCCAGTGGAAAATTCTCCACTGTTTCCCATCAGGTTAATAGTATAAGTCTTTTTTGGCTACACAACCCCCTCCCCCCATCTGCCATCTAGTGGCATGGGTGAGGGAAGTAGGATCTCCCCCTCCACCCCTTGCTACCTGCAACAGGTGAGTGAGCTGGCCCTGGGATCAAGAGAATGAAGGGGCTGTCCCTGCCTCTCACAGGGTGCAGCACATAGGAGAGCAGGCCCTGCACCCCATCTGGACAGCACAATAGAGCTGACCCTATTGTGGCAAGGGGCACACAGGTGAGCCAGCCTTGAGGGCAGGAGAGCTAACCCATGCCCCTTGAATACTCCCTGCAGTGATCAGGAGAGAAGGCCCTGGACCTACCTCACAACTGTAGAACTGGCTCTGGTATGACTCTGATGGCATAAGTGTGAGAGGCTGGATCTGAGGACTTAAGAACAAGAGAACTGGCCCTGCCCCTTGCTACAGGCTGTATTGGGTGAGCTAGCCTAGTCAGTGTTGGGGAGCTCTCCTCAGCAGTGATGAAGGAAAGCTGGCCAGCTGAGCAACCCAGCTGCCACCCAGGCCCAGAACCAGGGCTATGCCATGAGTGAGGCCATCCCAACATCCACCATATCTATGAACTGTTGGGAAATGTGAAGGGAATGAACCTACAGATCCAAAACTGCAGGATCTCCTTGACACAGGTAACAACAGTATAGCCGAGAGGAGCCCCAGAGAGAGCCCATTACTGGTAGTGTAGCAGAAGCCAGAGTCCTCAAACCAGACCAATGATTCATAGCGATGAACGCTTACAAGTAAAGATGAAAGGGCTAAAGTGCGGTGATATTTTGTTTGTGCCTTAACAAATAAAGCTTGCCTGGAGATCAGAGTGTAGAGCTAGCCACTAGTTAGACATAGGGGCCAGGCAGTGGTGACATACACCTTTAACACCAGCACTTGGGAAACAGGCAGATGGATCTCTTTGAGTTCAAGGTCACCCTAGGCTACACAGAGAGATGGGGACAGGTAGTGTTGGTTCACATCTTTAATCCCAGTAATTGGAAGTCACACGCCTTTAATCTCAGCACTAGGGAGGTAGAGACAGGAAAGGATATGGCTGGGCAGAGAGAGGAATATAAGGCAGAAGGAGACAGGAGCTCAATTCAGTCTGAGAATTCTTAGAGGCAGGATCGCCCTTTCGGTCTGAGGATTCAGTAGAAGTAGGAACTAGTGGCTGGCTGCTCTGCTTCTCTAATCTTTCAGCATTTACTCCTATAACCTGATTCCAGATATGTTATTATTAAGACCACGCAACACTAAAGGGTAAACTGTGTGGCTCAGTGGGACATAATACAGCTTCCACAATGAGATTCTTCTCCTTTTTTTTTTTGTTTTGTTTTGTTTTGGTGTTAGTTTTTCTTTTACATTTTGTTTTGTTTTAGGTGGAGGTTGCATGGAAAAGGACAGAAGTGAGGGTACAGGGAGATAAGTGGGATCAGGATACATGATGTGAAATCCACTGAAAATCAAGAAACCTTAAGAAAAAAAAGCTTTTTTGGGTGGTTTTTAGAACCAACACCCAAATCTTGGTAGCCCTGAAATTAAATATCTTATTCTTTGTCAATCTATACTCTGTAATAACCAACAGCTTTACAGTGTCAGCCCTCACTCTGATCACTCTTGGGGTTTTTGTGTCCGCTGTATCTCAATCACTCACTACCAGTGACATAGCGAGATACCAACAATATTGCCTCCATAATCTAAATTCCAAGTACGTCAATCTCCTTCTTTGTTTACATACTTAAAGAATTAGCCCAAACCCATCATTTCTTTGACCTAATTATTATTGAAGTTCATTGACCTTGATATTCCTTACATTCAAAGATTGGAATATTGCATGTGTTAATTTTAATGACCTTATTATAGTAGGCTAGTTCTAGCCCCGCCCCTAACAGCCATTTCTTATTCACCTGTGTGTCAAGACTAATATCCCATGACTAATAGGTTAAAAACCTTTTGAAACCTATTAACTTTTCAGACTACTAGCTTTCACAAGCACAAAGCTAAGACTGTCACCAAACAGTATCTGATGACCTATTGAAAAGCTTTCACCCTTCATACTGTAACGATCTCTCTGCTGTGTCCTCCAATATAGGTAAGCCTGCCTTAATTTGTTGCTTTCTTTGTTTTGTAAGCAATAAAACTTCATGAAATTGCTTCCAAATTGAAATGTTGTATTTGGGGAGATCTAAAAGTATGTTACTAGGCTGTAGTCACTCATATATGCTCTAGAAATAACCACATCTTTTATTCTTTTGAGGTGTTTTTTCCAACGATAACATTATTTCTTTATCAAAAGCAGAGAAATAACAGCTGGTTTTGTGAACTTTCTTCTAGCCAAGGGGCACCAGAGGATTGGATTAGTTACTGGTTGAGTATCTTTGCAACTTTAACTTGGATAATGGTCAGGAATCTACATATAGGAGATTGATGAAGGAGAACCTAGAAGAAATTACAAAACCAAGCATGTGTTTGGAGAACTTGCTCCTGAACTGCCATGTGTAAAGCTTAAAAGACCCGAGTTTATGGCTATTCCAAGCTTGTGCTGTATATTGTATCATTATGCACATCTCCAGGGCAGAATGAGTGTGAAATCATAAATTGTCGTAGAAATCACAGCCTTTAGAGCATCACTCTGCACACTATTACATGCTGTTTATTCCTTCTTAACTCTAAGTAAACTTAAGGTTGTGTGAGGTCTGTAGTGTCTCATGTGTTGTCTCAGAAATTGTACATCTGCTCTTGTGTATAATCTTTGTATGTTAAATCTGATGCTTTACTTTGCACCTTAACACAAGAGAGAATGTAGAAAAGAAAAATACAATTCATGATTACTGTCCTAAGCTCATTAACCTCAAATAAGCCCACCATGTTCCTCTGCCATCCAAATTCATTTCCTTGATCAACAGAGTCCACTAACAAATACTGGACGCTTTCTCTTCCTTCCTCAGATCTCATAGTAACCCCTTAACACTCCTCTCACTCGATAGACAAAGAAACAGTGAAGGAACGAGAAGAGACCTTTATGCTCTTACCTTTGTTTATCAAACTATGAAAATAGTGGCTAACAAAGAGTTGTGATTTCCCTAGAAACCTCATTTGCTGGGGCCTGGTATAGTCAAAGGAAGAACTTGTCTCTAAGGATGAGATTGCACCGAGTTCTGACAACTTGTCATATCACCTTCTCGCAAAGACTAGAGCCGAAATAACAATGGGTCAGTGCGGGTTAAATCATACCTTGACCAGGACAGTTCATTAGGCATGCTTTTCGCCATCTATTTAAACCTAATTTCATGTCATGACCCAGAAGATGAACTTGGTGAGATGTGATCACTAGACATCTTACTTTTCCTTTCTACCAATGTGGCCACATTGAATAAATGTCTTTTTTCTGCTTTTCACCATTACTTATGTCTCTCACTGGCCTATTGAAGACAAATGGCCGAGAATAACTTGTTAAGGTTTCAGGACTGAGGTTTTCACCCTAATAATTCCAGCAATATTCCTGCCACCAAATCTGTCAGTCTTTTTATTTGTACCTGGTGTTCTGTCCTCCTCGTGCTAAAACGGATAATATTCACTTGCTTCTGCATATGAACCTTGTGCACAACATCTTGTTCCCTCTCAATTACTTTATAATTTTGTTCTTGCAATCCTTCCTTTCCTTCTACATCAGCAAAATTTCCTCCTCTACGACGCTCTTCCAATCAGCATACAAACGTACTAGATTATCTTTAGCACCACCTGTCCCCAGGAAGTCAGCTACTATTTCCATTTTCCTCAGGCTTCACAAGAAAGGGTCTCAAAATAATTGACTTTATTTGCCACCTCCCCTATCACCATGAAAGACAAGGGAAAATTGCATTATTATGTTGCTTTCTTACAAATTTTTTCCATTTAAACTTTATAGGGTCTATTAAGATCTATAAAATATGTGAGGCTCAAAGGATTGCCAGATTCAGAAGCAATCTCAATAATCAACTTTATTTCAAAACACATTGTTAAGATGTCAGTCTTCTCAAATTAATCCATAGAATCAATGTGATATCATCAAATATCATGCAGAGTTTTTTTGGTAGAAATTGGCAAGTTAATTTTATAATTTATATGAAATGCAGAGGACAAAACAATTTTGAAAAAGAAGAAAAAATTTAGATGGCATTAAAACATAGGATAAAGCAACAGTAATCATAATAACTAATGGTGTATTTATATAAGATAGATAAATAGAGAAATAAAACAGAATAGAGGCTAGAAATATACCAGCATATATGCAAACACTGTTATTTGACAAAAGTTAAAAACAGTTCACTGAACAATTTTAGTTGATTATGCTTGAATAATTGTACATCCCATGTAAAGAAAAATAAAAAGAATTTTAATCCATATCATAAATACAAAACTAAAATTAACTCAAAGTGAACTAATGACCTAACATAAAATTTGAAAATATAACCTGTTGAGAAGAAAACTTTTATTGTCTTGGCAAATATTTAGTTCTTAATATAATACCTAACTCAATAAAGATCAAAGTATAGTATGAGCTCTATAAAAATGAGAAACTTCCTCTTCAAAATATATGAGGAGATGGATGGTAAAATGGAGAGCTAGATATGATCATATATCATTGTATAGATCTGTGAAATTCTTAGTAATAAAGAAAATTAAGAGAATTTAAAAATAAACTATTAAAAACAAACTTTTGAAAGATAAGCTACAGAACAGAAGAAAGTATTTATGTTACATATCTGATGAAGGACTTGTGTCCACAAGATAGGACCACTCTCAAAGGTAAAAGATAAAATCAATAATAAAAAGGGTAAAGATTTGAAGAGAATCTCTACTAAGAAAAATCTTCAGTCAGTAAATAGACACATGGAAAGTTGTCCATTATTCATTAAGGAAGCACTAACTGGCACAAGAAAGACCACCAAAGATGTTTCTTGATTTAGTAATTATTCTGCTTGCAATTTTTAAATTGATGGTACTGATAAATGATATACATTTAGGAGAACTACACCTTAAATTGAATGCCAATCTTTTCTTGGGATAGTAATATGCAGTGTTACCCTCTTTCATGACATTGGACAGCATCACAGACCCACAGCACCCAGTCAGCACCATCTACAGCATGCCATGTAGATTAGTGGTTAAGTGGATTAAATCTACCTGGAATGCATAAAATTTTCAGTGTATAATAGATTTGGGGAATGTACATCCACAAGTATCTGCATATTCTCTGTTCATGGCTAAAATTAAAATGACTGACCATATCAACTGCTAGCAATAGTGTAGGTAAATTAAACTCTCCTCCATCACAGAGAAAAATACAGGAAGCTGTGTCCACTTTGGAAAAAGCAGATGGGAAGATTTAAAGCATTAGCTATAAACTTAGAGTATGATGAAGGCTTTTCACTCCTAAGTATTTATACACTAATGAAGACACAGTGACGGTGATCATAAGGGCATGGCCGCTTGACTGCCTTCACAGATCTGCACACACTCTAATGCAGGGATGTAGTTGGTGGAGGAGTTGGCAGGAGGAAGGAGATCAGCAAAAGCGATGGGGATAAGAAAAGGTAATGGGAACACATCACAATACATTGTATAAATCATAAACTGCCAAAACTTTAAAAAATATTTTAAAGATGGTACAGTTTTCTAATCCTAATTATTATGTCATCTTTGAGAGAGTTACTTTAACAAATAATTTCAAATATTATTTTATTGTTAAAATGTTTTCATGCCTATAACAGACTAAGTACTTGGTTAAATTTTGAATGTATACTGTGGTGAAAATTAAGCGCAGAAGCACACGTGGGCCCTAACCACCTTACAGACTCACAGGGAATCACATCTTAGCCAAATAAACCTTCAAAGAAATGTGCCGATTAACACATGATAATTTTACGAAAGCAAATTGGAATATATGGGAAAACATTGCAGTGCTCTGTCATTCACTTTAACAATTTCGTCATGCTTTATAAAAAGCATATTAACACAAGAGTTCACAATGACTCTATGGTTAGCTACATCCACGCTGTTCATGTTCTTAAGTAACACAGACTCTGCATTTGTACATTGTTGAATTCGATTAATCTTTAATTAAGATAGAGTTTAAATTACACATTAAAGTTTCAAGCTATTACAATTTGACAGTTAATGCACACTTAAAAGTATGTATTTCCATTGCCTCAACAGTAAAACAACATCTCCTGATTGTGTAAAGCATTGGGGGATTACTTAGGTTTTCTTCCAAATTATTTCTATTTCTCCACAATTTCCTGCCACTTAATATCTCATAGGAAAAGCTCTCTGAAATATTAAATAAGTGATTTCTTTCAAATGCTTTAGCACTTAGGCTTTAGTCCTTATTCTTGATATTTGTTGACTTTACAAATAGATACGTTGCTCTCTTTTGTTACTATCAGAAAAAATTCTTTAGAAATATAGAATAAAAGATATATGAAAGAGAAATGGGAAAGGTGGGATGTAGATATGATGATTTGAATGGGAAGTCACCTTCAATCTGAGAATTTGAATACTTGGTCTCAAAGGTGGTGGTTGTTGGGGGTGGTTGGGTAGGAACTGCATACTTGCTGGACTAAGTATGTCACTGACGGTGGGCTTTGAAGTTTCAAAAGACTATTCTTGCCTCAAGTTGGCTCTCTCTTCTTTCTGTTCTGTTTCAGGTGTGGTCTCACAGATGCTGTTCCAGTCACCAAGCCTGCCTGTTACCTTGCTCTCCTCACATAATGGCAAAGAACTCTTATTCCTCTGGAATGGTAAAGTCAATATACCCTTCCTTTCATACATTGCCTTGGTCATGGTGTTTAATCACAACAATAGAAAAGTAACCAATACTGGCTGTTAATTGGGAGGGGGAAGGGAGATCAACACAGAGAGGGTAGGATGAGGGTAAAAGAAGAGTAAAGGTATCTGAAAAAGTCATAAATATTCATATTATTAACTATCTACCTCAAAATACTTGTGTATATACATATGTGTGTGTGTACATATTATACATACATACATACACATATGTAGTTTAAAAGAAATTTTCTTATCTGAGCTGACAATGATCCCCCAAATCCACAGACTAACAAAAACCACAGCACCAGGCATGAGAATAAGAATTCTCTATTTGAGTTGTTGGTTGGTATTGTCCAAGAGACTTCTGAAATACAAGAGGCTATTGCTGTTGCCTTTGGTTGCCACCCAGAGGTTGAAGGTAAGCCTAGAGACACCATGTACTAAGGACACAAGATCTGGAAGATCCAAGCTCAATCTAGCTTAAAAGCCTTCTCCTAAAGACTAATTTCCATGGGACCATAAGGCTCCATGAAGGCTTCCAAGGCAGAGAAGCAACCAGGAGTCCCACCCAGCTATGATTCCTATGAACCACAACAACCAGCATGACATGATAAACTTAAGTGTGCAATATTGACCCACATACTTTGATGGTAACCAACATGTCTCCAATTGAACTACCTAGAGATTGTTGGGTCATGATCTTGGACAAGAACTCTCAACCACCAATTTGCTAAGGCAGCATAATTCCTAACTACATTCTAAATATTTATCCTTATACCCAATGGATAAGTGTATTTCTCACCCCTAAACAAAGAACCTTCTCTTTGCAATAGGTAGAGACTGTCACAGAAAACCACAATTGATCAGAATGCATAGATCAAATGATCATCTGGTGCTTAGCCAAAACTGATACATATATGCTGTGGGACAATGGTCTTCTACTCTGTAAAGATTTGTCACTTATATCACTTTAATAAAACACTGAATGGCCAGTAGCCAAGTAGGAAGTATAGTATAGGCGGGGCAACCGGGCAGGAAGTATCGGTGGCGCAACCAGAAGAGGAGAATTCTGGAAAGAAGAAAGAGTCAGTTTGCAGTTGTAACCCAGACTCAGAGGAAGCAAGATGAGAATGCCTTGCTGATAAAAGGTATCAAGCCACGTGGCTGACAGACAAGAATTGTGGGTTAATGTAGGATGTAAGAGTTAATAAGAAGCCTAAGCCAATAGGCCAAAAAGTTTATGATTAATGTAGACCTCTGTGTTTCTTTGGAACAGAACAGCTATGGGACTGGGTGGGACAGAAACATCTGTCAACACATATACAACACATCTCCTGTATCCAAGGCTCAGGCAAGACTGCTGAAGAGTGGACAGAAAAATTAAGAGCCAGAGGAACAGGGTGTCTGCTGTGAAATTGCATCACAGAAATGTCAGGGAAGCCATATCCATGATGTTTGAACTATATGGCTGCTTAAACAAGTATAACACCAATACACTTATTAACATTGAAAGGCAAAAACTCATGGGGCCTCAATCCTAAACAAAAAAATTATGAACAACTAAGTAATACAGAGAGCTGGAGAAAATGGTCTTCCCAGGAAAGAAACCCCCAACTGGTTATTCAATGCCAAGTAGCCAGACCTGAAATCATATACATACAAGAAGCACTGCACAGACTGAACTGGTTGTGCTTATGTATTTAGGAAACCACAAACACTTAAAATATCAACAATAGCTGAATGAGACCCAGAGGCTGAGAGTCTAGTATCTGGTAGTCCACAAGCCTTGTTGGTACCTCAGCAGTGGCAATCAATACAGAAGTCTTGGAATGTTCATGGAAAACCTCTGGTCTTTAGTTTGATACTGATGTCTGCAAAGGAATCCTCAGTATTGGCGGCAGGGAAAGACAACTGAGTGCCAAACAGGAAGGTCAAGGAAGCAAAGAGAATGAGATTCTTTGCGCCATACCTTTTTTGTTCCGGATGCTATTCACCATTGGGGTGGGGCTTCCTGCATCAACTGAGGTAATCACATCATATTTCAAAGTTCATCAAAGTTCTTCAGGTGAGGTTCCATACTCAAGTGATTCTAATTTATGATACAATGGCCTTACACCCAATCATAATTATGCCTTGTGAGTTCTTAGCCGAATTCTAAAGCACCCTGCGTTTGTTTTCATCACCCCTAAACACCTCAAGGTAAATTTCAATAGCTAAACAACATTTTCTTTCATGACCGCTATTACAAAAATTGATCATATTACTCAATATCATAAATTATTTGATAATCTTAATATTTAATGTATTTAGTTTGTATTCAAACTTGCAAAATTGATATACTTCCCAAACTGCTTTTCTACTATTGGTTTGATTAACTAAAACTCAAATAAGGGCTCTTGTATTTTCATATATGTCGAGTGTCTTATAAAAGTCTCAATATAAAAGATTCTTCATTAAATTTTTCTGCTAAAATGTTGAAGAGACTGGGTCCATTTCATGTTTTTAATTTCCCTGTTTCTCTTGATGTTGTCTCCTTGTCATTTGTAATTACTGTGGAGCCAGAACTAACACTACAGCTTGCTGAAGGTCATGATCAAATTTTATCCAAGGAACTGCAGCTTCACCCTCCCTTACTTTAGAAGGACCCTCTAGCGGTGAAGATGAGGGACTCATTTGCTAACAGCTCATTTCTACATTGTATGTATTTCCATCCAAAGGTTTTGATGACCACCTGCCTGAAGTAGTCAGGTCCTAGGAGTTGCGGATGGTGATGCTTTTACAGTCCTTCTGTATAGACTATCCGGTTTATACAGGAAAACTCATTCACTGAGAATATTGGTGCATTCTAAGTAATTAATGCTGTCAAGGTGATATATGTTCAGTCCTTTGTCTTTCATCGTCAGTTTTCAGAGAAGTTAGGTCACACTTTAGCAATCTCTAGTATCATGGTTTGTTGTTATTATCTTCTTATAATATCACCAATCAGTCATAATTTGCTATTTTCAGTGTCTGAGCAATTGCCCAGGTCATCTCACCTCTGCTCATGTGACATGCTTTGCTGAGGAACTCCATGGCCAGGTTGTGTGCCTTGACATAACCCCATTCATCTCCCAGAATTTCTTTGAGTTTTGCAATAATACTATATTCCAGAACCTCCCTGTTCATTTCCTATAATACTCCTATGCTCTTTTTGGAGGAGAATGGTATTTTGGAATATGTCATTTGAAAGGTCAAAGCTAGAAAATACATCTGTTTTTTGAAGGGAGAAAAAGATAAAAAAAAATGTTTACTCTGATATTCCCAATTCACATTTTAATATCAGAGATTTGTTTTGATTTCTTTATTTTACACTTAGATCTTTTACATTTCTATGTCTTTTGAATACTATTTTGCCTTATAATAACATTAAAGTTACTGTGCTCTATTTCATTTCTGAATAAGTGTTAAGTAGTTCACAAAATGAAATGCAAAATTCCTATTAATTCTACACTCATTTATTTAACAATCAGAAACAATGCCATCATCTTGAAATGACTTCCATTTGTGGGAAGCTTACTTTTTTTTTCTCTGTGAGTGGTTTTGTTTCATATTGTAATTGTACTTTGTTTGAGGTCTCTTTCTCTGTGATCCATTCAACACCAAGTGACCTTTTGAATCTACTGCTCCTTTTACTCCAGGTGATTTTCTCTACACTTCAGTTCAGCTCAGCTATGGGTCTGAGTTCAGGAGACAGTTCTCTACCACCGCCATGGTTATTGTTCATGGAAGCACAGTGGCCCTGTATGATTTGAGGATAATGAAGCCACGTTAGTGCCACCATTCAGAATTTAGGTATGAGAATTCAGAAAATGTGGGAGTCCTCATGCAAACTTATGTTTAAGTATTTGTTCTCCTATGAGGGAAGCACTGGTCAGAAAGCTGCAGCTCTCTCGTTGTATTGATGGATCTGATAGTTGGTTCTCTACTGAACAGAAAAGCCACATAAACTGTAGGAACGCTTAACAGAACGTATTAAACATAAACTTAGTTTTCTTGGTAAGAAAAGGGATATTTGGGAAACAGAAAAAGAAAAGAAAATGGAAAGTTAACCACCAGGTTCATGCAAAAACACTGGGAATGTTTTTGAATCTGGGAATGAAGATGGCCTGGGATTTTGATGTCCAAGAACCCCAAAACTGAGCTCTCTAGGTAATAACTGTGAATCAAGACCAGTTCCTGAGACAACTCATGCCCCTTTTGACTAAACTCTGAAATCTCTTTGCTTTTTGTTTGTTTGTTTGTTTGTTTTTAAATATTTATTTATTTTATTATGTATGCAATATTCTGTCTGCATGTATGCTTGTAGTCCAGAAGAGGGCACCAGACCTCAT
>LOEQ01002681.1:110688-129040 GCA_001685075.1 Bramus lutescens
GACCTTTGGAAGAGCAGGCAATGCTCTTAACCGCTGAGCTATCTCTCCAGCCCCTGAAATCTCTTTGTTTACATTATGATGAAAGCTTCAGTTTGATGAAAATTGGTCCAAGATTCATGACTTGCAATGGGCACCTGACACGTTTAAATGCAAAATAATCACAATTTTGCTATTAAAATTTTCATAAGCCAAGTTAATTAAAATGACTTTTAATTTGCATTTAGTTAAAAATGTGTGACCAAAAAGTTCAGCAACAGAAAATTAATGAAAAATCATAAACAGGAAATTAAATCTTCATATTCTTTAAGTTAAAATCATATAAAACAACCATCATAATTAAGCAAATGAAACAAACTGCTAAATCTTAAAGAAAATTATTGAAATAGAAAACTGTTTCAAAGAAATAAATTAAAGCCAGTGTAATGGTACATGCCTTTAATTCCGCACTCAAGAAATAAAGGTAGATAAATCTCTGTGAGTTCAAGGTCAGCCTGGTTGGCACAGGGGGTTCCAGGCTGGTAGGGACAAGGTAATGAGACATTGCTCCAATTCACTAATCAATTAATTAATTAAAATCAAATCTTCTAAGAATGAAAATTGGAACTAAAACTAAAATTTGGCGAATGGCTAAGCTGTGGCAGACTTTAGTGGATAAAGTGAGAAGAGCGTGGGTGAGTGGAGGGCAGCCCTTACTTAGAAGAAAGGTTAAAGAGATGGAGCGCTAGAAATATCCAAAGACTTAAGAAACATGGAACACAGGAAAATAGCACACCTGGCCAGCATCTGTGAACTATTACTATCAAACGGAGTTCTTTGGGAAGAATATTGACCATAACTGAAGGACTCAAGAAGAAATAGCAAGCAAACAACAAAACAATAATGCCTTTAAAATGTCTAAAATGAAATTAATTTGATATTAGAGCTATATAAATAAGCAGAGAAACAGAAGAAGTAAAATATTACTAACAGAAGACCAAAGATGAAAAGAAGATGAAAATAAACCCCAAAATACAGTAATTTATAAACTGAGATGGAGATACTGGTGAAAACTTTAAAGCCCTTTATTATCTGGCACAAGTAGAGAAATATTGATAATATCTTGAAATCAAGAATGCATGTTAAATTTCTGTGGGTAGCTGCTAATAAATAGCCTACGAGTTCTGAACCAGGAGGCAAAAAAGGAGAATAGATAAGGGACAGCATAGTCATAGACAGCAAGAAAGAGAAAAAAATGTAAGGAATATTGAAAGTACACACCAAAAATTACAGTGGAAATAAATATATTGGGATTTTTCAAATGCTTATCAAATGGTTCATTATAATATTATATTAGAAATTAAAAAATATTTGGAGTTAGCAATGAGATTATTAACTATGATCAAGTTGTAAATATAGTCGATGTATTTCTTAGAGGTTTAACTTTATAGCCATGAATATTGTCCCACAATTTCCACCGCTTGGTATTAGAGTCCTTGCACGATCCTAAAGAATGTAAACAGTGCTGAAATATTGTCTTTTAACACTGTCTTGGGCAATGCTTTCTTGGGCTTTCAATTGAAGTTACCCAACAAAAGCTGTCCAGTGGTAAGAATGGGAAGGTAGACTTCAACCAAGAGTCAGAAACTAACTGCTGAGGTTTCAGCTTAGCAATACCAGACCTGAATGAAGTTTATCCACAATCACAGGAATGAGCATTGAGGCTGCTCCTTCTGGTCGGACCTTGGCATCTGCAGTCCTGGCTGGTTCCACTAAGCTTTGTTTGATAATAATAATAAGAAATTTATTTTTTATTTGAAAATATATGTTATGTATTAAACTGAAGAACTTAAAAGTTAGAAAAGAAAAGAAGAGAGTAAACTAAATGAAAGCCAAAGAAAGGAACTAGTCAAGGAAGTAAAGGTTAGTGGACAGGAACAAAATCAAACAATAAACAGAAAAACCAATTGCAACAGACACCACAGAAATTCAGAAAATTATAGAATATTTGATAAACCTGTACTCCATTACATTAGAAAACTTAAAAGAAATGGACAAACTTCTAGGTTCAGCTGAACCTCCAACCTTAGCCCAGAAGAGATCAATAACTTAAGAAGAACCTTAAAAAGTAAGGAGGTATAAATAAGTAATAAAACCCTTCCAGTCAAAACAGCCCAGGTCCAGACTGATTCCCAGGAGAATTCTACCAGATTTTCAAAGAACAGCAACCAATACTTCTCAAATGATTTTAAAGAGAGAGAGAGAAGCAGAAGTCTTTCTACAGAGCCAATATTACTCAATATTACTCTAATACCGAAACCAGTCAAAGCCACAACCCCAAGAGAAAACTTACGCCAATATTCCCTGTGAACGTGAATAAAAAAAATCCTCAAAAAAGTACTGGTAAATTGAATACTGACATATATCAAAAAGATCATGAATAAGTTGTTTTTATCTGAGATTCAGGAATGGTTCAACATATATATGTCTATAAATGTAATAAGTCATCTAAGTGGAACTAAAAGCAAAAGTTACATCATCATCTTAATAGATTCAGAAAAGATCTTTGACAAAATTCAAAATGTCTTCATTAAAATAAACTGTAGATAAAGTAGGATAGGAAGATAAATACCTCAGCAGTATATATATATATATATATATGACAAATCTTATAGCCAGCATCATCATAAATGGAGAGAAACTCAAAACAAAATCATTAAAATTAAAAATGAGACAGGACTGTCAACTATACTCCTTTCTTATTTATTTTGTTTTCTTTTCTTTTAGGTGCATTGGTGATTTGCCTGTGTGTATGCCTGTGTGAAGATGTCAAATCCCTGGAACTGGAGTTACAGACAGTTGCGAGCTGTCATATGGGTTCTGGGAATTAAATCTGAGTCCTCTGGAAGACCTGTCAGTGTTCTTAAGCACAGAGCCATCTCTCCAGCCCCACTAGTCTTTTCAGTACAGTGTTTTGTGTACTAGCTAAAGCAACAAGACAAGAGAAGGAAACAAAGGGTTACAAATGGGAAAATTAGATGACAAAGTATTCTTATTTGCAGATGCTATTACATTATTTAACTGTGATCCCCTAACTCCATTCATTTCTAGAAATGATCGGCATTTTCAGCAAAGAGGAAAAATTAAAAAAAAAACTTACAAAAAGAGTAGCCTTTCTATATGCTAATAGCAGACAGGTTGAGATTGAGATCATGGAAACACTTCCATTCATAAATAGCTCAAAAAAAATTCTAGTAATAAACATAACCAAGAAGCTGAAAGGCTCCTACACTGAATACTGAATATCTGAAGAAAGATTTAAAAAGGCATTAAATGATGGAAATAACTCCCATGTTCATGGTTTGATAAAATTGGTATTTTGTCCAAATGACCATCCTATGAAAAGCAATTCAAAAAGTCAAGGAAATACCAATAAAAATCACCATGATATTCTCTACAGAAACAGAAAAAATATCCTAAAATTCATATAGAACCACAAAAACCTGAATAATCAAAGCAAGCTTAAGAAAGAAAATGCATTGCTCGAGGGGTTACTGTGCCAGATTTCAAGATATCTCAGGGACTTTTGTTACTATAAATAAAATGGCACTGGCACAAAAACAGACATGTGGACCAAGGGGATGCAAGAGAAGACCCAAACATGAGTGCACAAAACTACAGACATCTGATACTTGGCAAAAAATGCCAAGACAGCGTATTTAGGAAACGGTGCTGGGAAAACTTGATGTGCATACGTAGAAGAATTAAAACTATATCTCTATCTGTTACCCTGTTCAAAAAGCAGCTCAAAATCAATCAAAGACTTCATCTTGAAGCAAAAATGTTCAAACTGCCCGAATAAAACACGTACAGTACCCTGCAAGACATGGGTGCAAGAAAGGACTTTCTAAATAGTACTCCATTTGTTCAGGAACTAAGATCAACAATTAATAAATGAGGCCTAATGAAACTAACAAACTCCTGCGCAGCAAGGAAGTGATCCAGTGAAGAACAAGTCTTCAGAGTGGGAGAGAACCGTTATCATCTACACATTCATCTGAGGATTATTATCCAGGATATACAAAGAACTCAAAGAAAAACAATGACCTCATTTAAATATAGAGCCATGAATAAATAAAAATTACTAAGAAATATCTCAAAATGTGTTCAGCATCCTTAAGAGTCATGGAAATTCGATGTATTATTACTTTGAGATTTTGCACTAACCTGGGCAGAATGACTAAGATCAAGGAAACAACCGATGATAAATGCTGTTGGGCATGTGGGGGAGGGAACCCTCAGTCCCTGTTTGTGGAATTGCAGACTGTGCAGACCACTCTGGACATCAGTGTGGAAAATTCTCAATAATTAAAATTAGATATACCGTATTACCCAGCCATGCCACTCTTTGGAAAATACCCAAAGGACTTTATATCCTTCTGCAGCCATGTTCATTGCTGTTTCATAGAGATTCACTCCACAATAGCCAGGAAATGGAAAAAACTTAAGTGTCCTCCAAATGATTAATGAACAATAAAAATGTGATAAATTGAATTATGTCACACCAGATGATAATGTCCCCTATGATCCATAAGTTATCTCACAAAAATGTCAATATGAGGCATGGAAAACCTTCCTTCAAGTTGTTGGTCTAGGGTATTGAAGATACCACCAAAACAATGTAGATTACTGCTAATGTCCTTGGTTTCCTCCAAGAATTTGAAGGAGACTCTTTTGCTGAAGATACTGCATTTTTCAGACACAGCACTTGAAGGACTTTAGTTGTAACTGACTTGAAAACCTTCTCTCCGAAAACACGCTCCCATAGTAACTGAAGATGCTATGCAAGCTGCAAAGGTAAAAGGCAATCAATAGCCTTATGCAGCTGTCACAGCTGCAAACCACAAGAGCCAGCTTGGCAAGATATTCCCTGTGATGCAACAGTGACATTATTATCTTGCGGGTAACCAACGGCTATCTAATTGGACTTAAGTCTCATTCAGTAAGAACTAATTCATACCTGGTGAACTCAACTAACTATCCAAAGCTAGAGAGGTCATAGACCCTAGAGAAGAACATATGACTGCAACTTTCTCAAACAGTGTAGTCTCTAAATGTATTCTTAATATTTACCATTATACCCATAGATAAGTCTAGCTCTTATTAGGGAAGTTTATTTTGTAATAGATAGAGACTATTATTGACACCAATAATTGGTCAAAACACAGAGAATAAGTGACCATGGTATGCCCCAGTTGGTACAGTGAAACTCCTATAACCCATATTCAGGAAGCTTCAAGGGAAAAGGATCAGAAATATGGTTCAAACCACGGGACTAAATGCCTGTTGTTAGATGGCATATTCTAGATGTGAAAGTGAGGCTGCACCCATGAATTCTCAAAATTGTGCTTTTCATAAATAAGACTGGGATGAAGATTGCATCATTTGACATGCCAGTGTGCATGGGTATATTTCACAAATCCCACCCTTCAATGAAGAACTACAGGGAATTAACTGCTGATGAAAGAGAAAGACTCAGCTTTTGTAGGAACAAGCCTACTGATAGGTTTTCAAGTCCCATTTGGTCAACCCTAAATGCATGCACACATGAGCTACAGTACATATATTCAATAAGTTTTGTATGTCTGTACATAAATATAGGTATGCATGCATGTATTATGTATCTATATAATAATAATAATTAAAGTAGATAAGGTTGTGTATTTGAGAAAATGGGGGGGATATGGAAGTAGGGATAGAAAAATATGTAAACCCAGTACTCATAAAATTCTCAAAAACAAAAATGAAATTAAAAGTTATGTTTTGGCAAGTTTTATTAGTAAATTAACAAGGACAAAAGCATATTATTTAAAAATGCAATATGAGCTGAAAATATAAATATGCAGTAAAGAAAAGAAAATCTCTCTTCATCTCCCTACTCTGCGCATGTTTCATCAACCATTTTTCTGTTTGTTTGTTTTGTTTATTGTTTTTTTGGAGACAGGGTCTCACTGTGCAGCTCTCACTGTCCTGGAATTCACTCTGTAGATCAGGGTGGACTTGAACTCAAACATCAGTCTGCCCCTTCTTCCCAAGTGCTGGAATTAAAGGTGGACACCACCATGTCTGGTTCGTCAATCATTTTTCTCTTCAACAGAATTATTAAGAAAACTGTGTTCAATGACTGAAACACCTGGTCCTATCAAAGGAAATGTAGGCGACCTTCACTGAACTCTGGCTGCTCACTGTGAATGTGGTCAAACTGTTATTTGAAGGAGATTTGAACTCAACAATATTTATAACTTGTAAGATAAATACAAAACTTTTGTCTTTTATTTCATATTTGTTAGTGTTTTAGATGTTCTGACATGCTTTGTACTTCACACATTTTAATGTTTCAGAATACATATTTCTAAAATTTTGCATAGAATCATGTAACTGGATATCTGTAGACAAAAAGTACAAGTTCTTTTAGTTCCTGGAAAGGGAAACCTGTTGTTCTGACCACATGATCTGTATTTAAAGCTGCCATCATTGTTACTACCAGCTGGTTCAGTGCTGGGCAGCTAAGCCTGGCTTTCCAGTACACTAACATGCCAATCCCCTTCACATGAGGGCTCAGATTCTTGTCAACATGTACTGTTTCCTTTTTTTTTCAGTGTGAAGCCTTCAGATATTGACAGAACTCTAAAAGAATCTGGTTTTCATCTCTACTTATACAAGTCAGAGATGTAGCTTTCCAAGTAAGGTATTCATTACTTATTTAAAATAAATAAGTAAGTTTTTTTTTAAGGAAAATGGAACTTTCCTTGGAACCAGAGGAAAATAAATAACAAGAATCTCTCAGCATAAAAGGACTATGTACAATAGCTCATTTGCCGCACAACTCCAGAGCACTGTTTACAGAGGCTGAACCCCCAAACAAGTGTAATAAAATGAACTTGCCATCTAAAGCCAAGAGAGTGGATCCCCAAGTTCCTGAGTGCATGTTGCCACTCAACGTACAAAGCAACTTTTGGTTTTTTTTAGTATAAGCTATTATTTTATGTCTGTTTTCTGTACCAATATTATGCTGTTTATCTTTGACTGTGTAGTACAATTTGAGGTTGTGGTTGGCAGTTATTTTATTATTTAGAATTATTTCACCTATCCTGTATTATTTTTTATTTACAAATCAAGCTGAAATTTGTCCTCTTGAATCTGTGAAGAACTGTGCTGAAACTTTGATAGGGACTGCATTGAATCTGTAGATTGATTTTGGTGGAATGGACATTTTTCCTATAGTAGCACTACCATTTCTTTAGCATTAGAGATCTTTTTATCTTCTGATATCTTCAGTTTTTTTCTTTAGAGTCTTTATCATACAAATTTTCTACTTGCTTTAATATATACATATGTATATATATATATGGATACACACACATATATATATTAGAGGGAGAGGGAGAGAGAGAGAGAGAAAGAGAGAGGGAGAGAGAGAGGGAGAGAGAGAGAGAGGGAGAAAGAGAGAGAGAGAGGGAGAGAGAGAGGGAGAGAGAAAGGGAGAGAGAGAGGGAGAGAGAGAGACTGCTCATTCATTCCCTGGCCATCCAGACCCAAAATAAACACACAGAAACTATATTAATTGCAATATTGTTTGATCAATAGTTTAAGCATATTTCTAGCTAGTTCTTACATCTTAAATTAACCCATTTCTATTATTTTATATTTTACCACGAGGCTCATGGTTTACGGTAAAGCTCTAGTTGGCAGATCGCATCTTTCTCCTCTAGGTGCTACATGGTGTCTCCTTTGACTCTGCCTACTCTCACTGTATGACTTTTCCAGTCTGGCTATATTCTGTTAAGCCATTAGCTGAAAGCAACTTTTTTATTAACCAGTCACAATAAAACGTATTTATAGCATACAGAGGGGAAACCCACATAAAAACGAGAGAGAGAGAGAGAGAGAGAGAGAGAGAGAGAGAGAGAGAGAGANGGAGTGGGAACTTGGATTGGTATGTATAATGAAAAAAGACAGTTTGTTTTCTTTTTTAAAAAATTAAATAAATAAAAATTCTTCCCACAAACAAAATAGAATATTTTGACATGATTTTTGATAATTTAATGTTTTCTTTAATCCACCAAATAAAATGCTGAGGGAATGAGAGGTAGGGAGGAAATGGGAACTTCGATTGGGTATGTATAATGAATATAAGATAATTTGTTTTCTTTTTAATAAAATTTAAAAAATTAAAATAAAAAATTAAATAAAAAGAAAGGTGTTGTTTCCCTGATTTCTTTCTCTGATTACCCATCACTTTTATATAGGATTTTTGTTAGTTAATTTTGTATCCAGCTACTTTGTTGAAAGTATTTATCAGCTATAGGAGTCCCTCAATGGAATTTTTAGGGTCACTTATGTATACTATCAAAGCATCTACAAATAAAGATACTTTGACTTCTTCCTTTCCTTTGTATCCTTTTTTTTTAAGTAGCTGCTGATGCTTTATTTAAGAAAACTAAGTTTACAGTAAAACACTGTCAACTAATATGGAATATTTTTTCTTCATCTAGTAGATGGAGGGTTGACAATATTTTTCATAGTATTTTCTAGATAGTAAGATTGAATTTCAGTGTCTCCCAGGGAGTTATTTGTGATGCAACTCAAAGACAATGCATAGCACAACACCTGAAGCTCCCTTTGATATAGAGGCAACCTGACTTGTATCCTTTTGATCTTCTTTAGTTGTCTTACTGCTCTAACTAGAACTTCAAGAACTATGTTGAATAGATATGGAAAAAGTGGACAATATTGTCTTGTTCCTGATATTGGTGGAACTGCTTTGAATTTCTCTCCATTTTAGCTGAATGCTGCTTATGGATTTGCTGTAAAATGCCTTTACTATGTTGTTGAGGTGTATCCCTTGTGTCTTAGATTCCCCAGCACTTTATTATGAAAGGATGTTGGATTTTTGTCAAAGGTCTTTTCTGCATCTAATAAGATATCATATGGTTTTAATCTTTCAGTTTGTTTATACAGTAGACTACATGCATCTGTTTGCATATGTTAAACTATCCCTGTATGTTGAGATTGAATCCTACTTAATTATGGTGGTTGATTAATGCGTGCATGTGTGTGTTCAGTTTGCAAGAATTTTTTATTATTAACATAAATTTGTATTGATTCTTTGGGAATTTCACATCATGCACCCCAGGCCCACTCATTTCTTAGTCCCTCTATATCTGCCCTTTATTCTTGTAGTGTTCTCCCGAAGAAAAACTTAAAAAGAAATAATAAAAATAAGATAAAAGTTAGAAATTAAAATGCAGATAAGAATATTAATTTAAAAACAAGAAAAAAACCACTTTGCTGTTCCCTCCATCTTTTCCTCCTCTCCATCACCATCTCATTCATTTTGGTGGCACTGGGAGCAACTGTGTATCATGCAGTATATACGTGCTTTTGTCCACACAGCTTTACTTGCAAATGCTCATTGTTTAATGTAATTTTGGTCAGGTTCAAGGCCTCTGGCTTCTAGTACACTATCAGTACTGACCCCTCACTAAAACTCCTCTCAGACAGACTGAAGTTGCCCCTAGTCGTGGAGATCCCACAGCTACGGTTCTATTGGACCAGTCCTTTATGAGCTTCAGCAGGTCATAGTTGAGGTAGATGTTGGAAAGGGATAACAACATCATGGTCTCTTATCCCATGGTTCAGCTTGGCTCTCTTACACATGGTTCATTCGGCACATGGTTCGCGTGGGTCTCTGTAGCAACACCAGCAACTGACATCAACACAGAGAATTTTCATGTCTATGTTGATAAAGAAAATTGGTCTGCAATTGTCTTTATTTGTTATATATTTATGTGGTTTTGGTTATCAGGGTAACTGTGGCCTCACGAAATGAATGGAGAAGTGTTGTGTCTGTCTATTTTGTGGATAACTTGAGAAGTATTCGCTTTAACTGTCCTTTGAAAGCCTGGTATAATTCTGTATCAAGATCATTTGGCTTTGGCTCTACTGCTTTTATTTCACTATGGGTTGTATTTCTGTTTAAATTACTTATCTAGTCTTGATTTAACTTTGGTAAGTGGTACCTACTGAGGAAATTATCCATTTCTTTTAGATTTTCCAATTTGATGGAGTACAGGTTTTAAAAGTATGTCCTATGACTCACTGTGTTTATTAATTTGGATATGCTCTCTCTCCGCCTATTTGTTGATTTGGATAAGGGCTTGTCAATCTGATTGATTTTCTAAAGAAATCAACTCTTTGTTTCATTGATTGTCTTATTCTGTTGTTATTATTTCTATTTTATTGATTTCACCCCTGAGTTTGATTATTTCTTGCTGCCTATCCACTTGGGTATGATTTATTCTTTTTGTTAAAGAGTTTTCATATGTGCTGTTAAGTTACTAATATACAATCTCAATTTTTTATGTAGACAATAAGTGCTATGAACTTCTCTCTTAGAACTGCTTTCATTGTGTCCCATAAGTTTGAGTATGTTGTGTGTTCATTTTCTTTTAATTCTAGAAAGTCTTTAATTTCTTTCTTATTTTCTGTCTTGACCAATTTTTCATGTAGTAGTGAATTGTTCATTTCATGGAATATCTTTTTTCCTCCATCTATATTGTGATTGAACATAAATTTCTAAGCTTTCTGTTGTTTCTGTTATTGTTGATATCCAACTTTAATTTGTGGTGGTCAGATATGATTAAGGGGTTATTTCCATTTACTCGTATCTATTGAGACTTGCTTTGTGACCAAGTTTGTAAACAATTTTGGAGGACATTCCATGAGGCACAAGAAGAAGGTCTATTCTTTTGGGTTTGTGTGAAATGCTCTCTAAATACCTATTAGGTACATTTGATTTATGACACCAGTTAGCTCCAGCATTTCTCTGTTTATATTTTGTCTGGATGGCTTGTCTTTTGGCAAAAGTTGGGTATTGACGTCTCCCACTACCAGTGCGTATGTGTCAATAGTAATTTAAGCTGTAGTAGTGTTTCTTCTCTGAACTTGGGTGCCCTTGTGTTTGGTGAACAGATATTAAGAATTGAAATGTCTTCTTGATAAGTTTTTTCCTTTGTTGAGTGTGTGTGTGTATGTGTGTGTATTTATGTATGTATGTATATGTACATATGTATATATAGTATATACACTGTATACTCATTTCATTTGATGAGTGTATAATGTCCTTTCCTATTCTTTTGATTAGCTTTGGGTTGAAATATATTTTGTGAGATATTAAAATGAATACACCAGCTTGCTTCTTAGGTTCATTTGCTTGAAATATCTTTTTCCATCCTTTTATTCTAAGGTGATATCTATCCTTGATGTTAAAATATATTTCTTGGATGCACAGAAGGCTAGATCCTGAATTCACATCCGTTATGTTAGTCTGTGTCTTTTTATTGATGACCTGCAATCACTGAGGTGGAGAGTTATAAATGAACAATTGAATCCTGTTATTTTGGTGTCGTGTTGTTGTTGGTAGTGGTGGTGGTGGTGATGTGGCGTGCATGTGTGTGTTTACTCTCTGTTGATTTGCTGTTCTGAATGTAGGAGGGAAGCTGCTTGTTTGCCCCAGCCACCCAGAACTGAAATAATCACACAGAAACCATATTGATTAAATCACTGCTTGGTCCATCAGCTCTAGCTTCTTATTGGCTAACTCTTACATATTAATTTAACCCATTTTAGCAGTTAGGTTAGCAGAATAAGATTAGATTTTTCTTAGGGGCCATGACATATCTTGTCACAAGTTCTTGGCCACATTAGCAGTTTTAAGTATAAGCTCCATCCCATCAAGTTGACCATAAATCCATTTTTTTAAATAAGTGGTTGGCTACTCCTATAACTCTTGTGACAGTATTGCATCAGTATATCTTGCAAGCAGATATTCTTGTGGGTTACAGGTTCAAATTTGGGTAATATTGATAATATTGATATTTTATCCTTGAGTAGCATGCAGAATACCTTCCAATGGCATGAACACTAGTCAGTAAGTTTTATTTCTCCATGTTACATGACATTAGTGTTTTCAGCAAAGGTGTCTGACATGTTGTAGAGGAAAACTAATATCATTAGCAATAGTATTTGGGGAATTCTTTGGGCCCCTTTTGTCAACAATTCAACAAGATATAATCAATTACTTGTACTGAGGGGCTTTTCTTGGTAGCATAAAATATCTAGTTGGGGCATTGTATCACTTATATAACTCCAGTTAAATTCTGTTCATATATGTATATAGTTTAGGAAGCTGCTACAATAGTAGATTTCCATATAACTTCTCCAAAAATTTTTAGTTGCCCCTTCAATATCTCCCTTTATTTACCTCACCCTCTCATGTTCTAACCATTTAACCCTCCTACTCTAATTTCCCCTCTGTCTATGTTAACACTAGATTCTATGTACCCTTTCTTGGAAGATCCCCTCCTCCTTCCCTGGTCCCTTACTAACTACTTAACCTCTGTAATGATTCTAAATGAAATACACATATCTGAAGCTAGAAAGCTAATACTCAAGTATGAGAGAAAACATGGAGCACTGTCTTTTTGGTCACAGTTATCTCATAAAGAATGACTGTGTTTTTACTTTCATCCACTTGCATACAAATTTCATAACTTAATTTTTCTTGTCAACTGAATATTATTCCATTCTATAAACGTACCACATTTTTACTAAAGACTGATCAGTTGATGGACACATAGGTTCTTATGAATAGGTCAGCTATGAACATGAATAAGTGAGTATGTCCATAGTAAGATGTACAATCCTTCGGGTTATGATCAAAAGTGGTAGAACTGTATCTGTGGTCCAACTATTTTCAACTTTTAAAGGAACCTCCACGATGACTTTGATAGTGGTTGTACCAACTTTTACTCTCAAAATCAATAAATATTTCCATTCCCTACAACTTTGCCATCATCTGCTATCATTTGTTTTTATTGATCTTGGGCATCTGACCGAGTAAGAGGAAATCTAAAGGTGGTTTTAACTTACATTTCCCTGAGTGCTAAAGGCATTTAATATAGAGAACTTTCTGTTTTGTTTTATACCCTATTTTAAAATTGAGCTCTTGGTCGTCTTGCTTTAAGTTATTTTTGTGCTTTATATATTAACCACCTGTCAGATGTATAATTGGTAAAGATTTTATTCCTCTAATTTTACTGGAAATTCTTTTAATTTCTCCCCATTAAGGATGATGTTGACTGTGGGCTTGTTGTAAATCTTCTTATTAAATAAATTGAGATATGACCCTTGTATCTCTAATCTCTTTTAAAACTTTTATCATGAAGGGATGTTGGAGTTTTGTCAGAGGACATATCTGTATTTAATGAGATGATAATGTTACTCTTGTCTTTCAATCTGTTTATGTTGTGATTTACATATATTAATTCACATATTGGCTATTGGTCTATAATTTTTTTTTGTTGAGTCTTTGTGTGGTTTGGGTGGTTTTATTAAAATGAATTCTGAAATTTCCCTTCAGCTTCTATTTTGTGGAATAATTTGAGGAGTATTGTTGATAGTTCTCCTTTGAAGATCTGACAGAATTCTTCAATGAATCCATCTGGCCTTGAACATCTTTGGTTGAGAGGTTTTTAATTTTTGCTTCTATTTTACTAAAGATTTTGGGTCTGCTTAAATTGTTTATGTCATCTTGACTTAATGTCAGTAGATTGTATATAAGAAATACATCAATTTCTTCTACGTTTTCCTACTGGATGTAATACAGTTTTTTTTTAAAGATTTATTTATTTATTATGTATACAGCATTCTGTCTGGACGTTTGCTTGCAGGCCAGAAGAGGGCACCAGATCTCATTATGGATGGTTGTGAGCCACCATGTGGTTGCTGGGAATTGAACTCAGGACCTTTGGAAGAGCAGTCAGTGCTCTTAACCTCTGAGCCATCTCTCCAGCCCATAATACAGATTTGTTAAAGTATATCTTTATGAGTCTCTAAATAACCTTGATATTTGTTTTAATGTTTCCCTTTTCGTCTCTTCTCTTATTAATTTGGATCTTTTTTATCATTCATTAGGTTAATTTGAATAAAACTGTTTCTATCTCTGTTGCAGTGATACTTTATATTGTTTTTGTTGTTTCTATTTTATAAATTTCAGTCCTGAGTTTATTTAGTCCTGTCACCTTTTTTTTTTTTTTGGATGATGTTATTCTAGTCTTTCTAGAGCTTTCAAGTATATTGTTGTCAATAATGAGACTTGGAGGCAGAGACTGCTCTTTCATTTCCCAGATGCCCAGACCTAAATAATCTCACAGAAACTATATTAACTTACAACCCTGCTCAGCCAACGACTCAGGCATATTTCTAGCTAGCTCTTACATCTTGAATTAATCCATTTCTGTTAATCTGTGTATTGCTACAATACTGTGGCTTACCGCAAAAGTTTTCTGTCCTCCTTCGACAGCTACACATCATCTCTTTGACTCCACCTACTCTTTCTCATTATCTCTGCTCAGATTTCCCTCCTGGTTTTACTCTGCTAAGCCATTGGCTGAAACAGCTTCTTTATTAACCAAAGGTAATAAAACATATTCACAGCATTCAGGTGAGAATCCCATATCAGAGATAGCTAAGGTTTTTATATTATGATGTAGATACTTAGTGCCTTGCCTCCATAGTATCCCATAGTTTTGGATATGTTGCATTTTCCTTTTCAGTCACTTATAAAAGAAAATGTCAATTTTCTTTTTAATTTCAGTCCACTCAAATTTTGATTCAGTAGTGTTCAGCTTCCACAAATTTGTGCACTTTTTTACTCTCTCTGTTGTTGACACCCAGCTTTAGTCCTTGGTGTTCAGATAGGAGGCAGTGAGCTTTGTGTCCTAACATGTGGTCAGTTTGGAGAAATCCCATGGGCTGTTGAGAAGAACACATTCTTTGGTGTTTGTAGAATATTCTGTTGATGTATGTTAGGTCCATTTGACTTATGACATTATTTCACCGCATCATTTCTTTGTTAAGTTTTAACCTGACTGACCTGTCTATTGGTGAAAGTGTGTTACTGAAGTTTGTACAGTTTAACTGTGTTATGGTCAATATATGTGATTTTATCTGTACTAGTGTTTCTTTTATGATATTGAGTATCCTCCTGTTTTGTGCATAAATATTTAGAATTATAACTTACTGGTGGACTTTCCCTTTAGGGAGTGTGTAGTGTCCTTCCACCTCTCTTCTGATAAGTTTTGATATGAAGTCTATTTTGTCAGGTATTAAAATAGCTATACATGCTTCTTATTTAATCAAATTTACTCAGAATATCTTTCTCCATTCTGTTACATCTGTCATTGTTAGTGAGGTGTGTTTCTTGGATGCAGAAGAAAGACATACTCTGTTTTTATAATCCAATCTGTTAATCTGTGCCCTTTTATTGGGAAATTGTGAAATGAAGACCATTAATATTGAAGGTTATTACTGAGTAGTCTTATTAATTCCTGCCATTTTGTTGTAATGGTGGTTTTGTTTTCCTCTTATTGCAACCGAAATCTGAAGTCAGTGATGATAATATGGCTGGGCTGATTTTTTTTCAGAGTCCCTCTATTGGGCTGCAGGTGGCCATTTTCTGTGTCTTGCCATTCCTTTCCTCTGTGCCTTCTTGTGTCCTCATACCCTCTTCTATAAGGATACCAGTCAGATTGGATTAAGACCCTGCCCTATCCTCCTGTTTTACCCTTATTATCTCATAAAGTCCAGTGCCTTAACACAAGTACAATCTATACTACACACACATTTGAAGGGACAATCCAATTCAACCCCAGCAGTTCCCTGTTCAAAAGCTTATCTTTCCACATTTAAACTTCTCCCCATTGCTCTCCCTCACACTCAATCCATCTCCATTCCATCAGCTCTTTTGTTTGCCAGAGACACTAAGATCTCTTCTGGTCTGTCTTTGCACGCATTGCTTTTCCTGCAGGGATGCTCTGCCTTCTGCTTTGCTTATCGGTATTTAGTCTCAGTGTGTTTCTTCTGCAAAGACTGGGATCTCAAATTAGCCTTTCTTCTTCCATTGTATTTCAGATTTTCATTTCATAGTGCATAGGTGTTCTTGTTTATGATATTGTTTAATAATATCTGTACAATATTTATAAAGGATACATATTACTAGATTTTTATTTTGGTCACATATTTTCCATTTCTAGTTCTTTTCATTCTCTTTAGGAGACCCACATTTCACTCAGCCCTGTTTCTTTCTGCCTGAAGGACTACTTATCACATTTTTATTATTTCAAAAAGAATGAATTCTCTTAGACTTTTGGTATCCAAAGAGGCATCAGTCATGCTAGATTAAAGCAAGGGATATCTGGATGTATAATTTTATATTTCTGCTTTGGATAATTTTAATATCTATAGGATCTACAATTACTTTTTTCTTTCATCCCTAATGCTGGTAATTTGTACTTTTTCTTTCTTTATCTTTACAAGTTTAATGCATGACAGATATAGGTCCTTTCAGGGAACCAAGTTTTGCTTACACTGATTTTGTTTGTTCATTTTCCATTTATTCGAATGGTAGTGTAATTTTCTCCTTTCTTGGAACCTTTTAAAATTGAACGTTAGGATCGGTTTAATAATCATTCTTTTAATATATATTTTCTTCCTTAACACTGTTTTGTGGATCGATTTAATCATCATTCTTTTAATATATATTTTCTTCCTTAACACTGTTTTGTGTATATTTTACAAAAGTTGATGTGTCTTCAATTTCCTGAAAATGTTATTTTTCTGACTTCCTCAGCTTTCTTCATTGACTCACGAAGTAAGAGTATGTTGCTTACTCTAAACAGTTAAATATTTTCGAGAAACACTTTTAGCTTTAATTTAATTTTGTTTTGTTAATAGAGCATGTTTTATATACTTCAGTATGGCCCAGTAGACAATCTCTGAGAAGAGATGAGCATTTGTGTGCCTTGAAAACAACCCAAGAATATGGAACACAGTCTTGAAATGCCAACTAGATTAACTTGGTTAATTGCATTGCCCAAACACGATGTATCTTTTATTTCCCAAATTTTGGCTGCTTACACTTTCAACAGAGGGTGAGTAAAATCACCATCTGTAACCATGGATGCATCTGTTCCATCAGTTCTAATTTTTTGTATTTTAAATCTAAGGTTGTTGTACCAACAGAATTCTTTTCTGATGCTGTTCCATACTTACTCATCAGGGAAAGACCATTTAAAAAATCATAATAATTCCCCAATATAAATTGTAAAAACATGGAGCAAAATGGCATAGCCTTCCTCTCTCTGAGCTTCCCTCAGTATGACTGTCAGTCGGTTTCCTGCTGCCTTCTGGTCAAGATGTAGCTAGCACTATATCTGCCTGAATGCCGCCATGTTCTCCATCATGACAGTGGACTGAACCTCTGCAACTGTGAGCTGCCACCTCAATTAAATGTTTTCTTTATAAAAGTTGCCATAGCCATGGTGTCTCTTAACAGCAATTAAATAAAAAAAGCAAAGAGAATAGCTAAGACAGGGATACATTTCATAGAAATGTATATATTATGGAAGGCAGGTAAAATTGAACAATGTGTGATATTACTCCACTATATTCATCAGTATTTACTTTTCTGAGAACAGATATCTGAATATTGCCACAACCATCTTTTTCTCTGTGTACCCTCACCGCTTAGTATAGTGGCAGACCCATAGCACTTAGAAAGCATAGACAGAGAGCTAATATGATTTGATATTGCTTTATTTTTATGTGGAATTGTTCAGAAATCAAAAACTGTAGGAGGCATGGAAGAGAGAATTGGGATCGTCACTGGATACAAAACTGCAGTTAGACTTGGAAAAGAATAAATTCTGGCATTGTATTACATTGTAAGGTGATTGTCGTCATACTTTAAATAGCTAAAAAATTTCAATTGTTGGCATAAAACTGACAAGTATTTGAGATTATGGATTGCTAAATACATGAATTTATCACTCTTCAATGTATCCATGCACTGAAATATCATATTGCACCCATGGATATCTCTAATTATTGTTTAATACCTAAAAAGAAAAGGGGGTTTAATATAAACATACTTTAATCATAGAAAGTTTGTTTTTAGATAAAGCAAATCACCAATGTAATCAGTAAGTCAGTCTTTTAGTTAAATAAAAACTTCTTAGCTAAGTTCTGTGTATTTTAAGACAGTCAATATTGGAGGGAGCTTTTCCTAGCATCTACTAAGTTCAGCTTGTTTGGTTGTTTAAAATAAAATGGAAATGGTTCAAATAAATGTCAAGAGATTCATGCCAGGTTCCAACCACTTTTATTTAATCCTAACTTCTAGGTCTAGAAGTCCCTGTTCTTTCTTTTTTTTATACTTTTTTATTAAAAATTTCGACCTCCTCCCATTTCCCTC
>LOEQ01002681.1:129198-145460 GCA_001685075.1 Bramus lutescens
CTTCCTGGAACCACTCTTCAAATTCAAAACAGGGTAATTGCAATATTCTGACATGCATCAAATTGTAAGTAGTTACCCTTTCTTGGGGTTTTAGAAACTGTCAGAGGGTCTTCACAAGTTCTTGGCATCTTGTGTTCTAGACTATGCTCCTGAACTTAAATTCTTAATACTCAAATGTCAATGCCTGGATTGCTGTCTTCTCTCTTAGATTACTCATCTGATCCTCTAAACTGTCCCCTTCCTTTGTTTCATCAAAGGACCATTGACCAGAACACTGCATAGACATAATCACGTTTTGAAGGCTTAGGCTATCAGAAGCAAGATGATGTACAGGAAGGCTAAAACTAACAGCCTTATAAAACTGAATACTAGGCATCAATGTGCTGGGATTCAAAGGTCATCTGTACTAAGGACCAATTTTATGGGATTCTTTCTTCCTGCAGCCTCTAGAGACTTCCTTCTTTCTGAGGATTCTTCCTCACAGCCCTGAGTCTTCTCCATCTTTCTTTTCCTGCCTTAAATTTCTGACTCTAAGCTTGGGGTGTTTAGCCTTTTGTTCAAGAGAAGAAATGTCGCTTACTGTGTAATATAAAAATATTGTTTCCTTATTGGTCTGGACCTTACCTCTTTACACTGTACCCTACAGATTTTAGTGTTATTTAGGTTATTGTGTTCTGCAAAAAGAAAGTTGAACTCTAAGAGGAATCCTTCCTTTTTTTCTAGTCCTGCCAGCTTAAACTGAAAAGAAAATTAAAGAAAAGAAAAGATGGAAATAGAGAAGGAAAGGAAGAATGGCAGATAGGAAAAGGGGGAAAGGAGGAGAGAAGAGGGAGAGGAACAGAAGGAGAAACTGATCACATCTTCTCGCTGGAGTTGTCAGTAAAGAACCTACCAGATCATCATGGAGAAGGAGCACAGACTCTGCAATTCTTTCTAGAATTGAACAGCACTCAGGAGTAAAAATTTTGCCGAAAATATATAATTTTCTATCCCTGTAGTGTGATCTTTAAAGTTTGCTTTCAAATGTATCAGCACAGACAGCAGGATGAAAATGAATGCATGTGTTAATTTTAATCCACACCATAGGGGGTTTCACTTACCCCTGTCAGGAATTTACTGTCAACATAAGATCAACTAATATTGTATTGGAAAGTACACCACATGAGGTTATGAATACTTTTTTATCTTCATGTAATTATGCTGCTAGTTTAGATATTGAGTGTTGGAATGGATTTATGTTGGTGAGATTATTGGCTTGGTCATTAGTATAGGGAACACTGGAAATGGTAAAAGTAAGGTAATTGAATCACAAGAGTGCCAAACTGAGGGCAGACCTTTATACGTTTCTAATTGTCATGATCATTGACAAGTCCTCAAACAAGCACAGTTAGTTTTGTGATAAAGAAACCACAATGGCAGCATGCCTGTAAGGCATGCACAACCAAGTTTTTGCATTAAACCCCTGCTCCACAAAAAAAAAAAAAAGCGGGACTAACAGTTGTCAGCTGCCAGTTCCCAGGTTAACAATCACTTCACCTTTGGACTGTTGCTACAGTTGGCTGTATGGGAACCTCTATTCAAGGGGTTTGCAGATTCTTTTAAAGAAGCAGGAGCCTTACCTTCTTGCATATCACAAGAGAGAGTTGTGTGATAGTTTGTATATCTACTTGTTTGTCCTTAGATTTTGTTCTAGACACCCTTCTCTAAAATAGTGATAAAGGATTAACTGTGAGCTTTGATTCTAGAAACTATAAATATCTACCTCAAAGAAACTAATAATTGTGCACAAGTCAACAGATTCAGATGCCTCGCCATGCCACAACTATGATAGTGGCAGCATCTGCTCCCATCAGAAGTTGCACGGGACTGGACACAGGATACAAACTTAATAACTACTTAATAAACAAGTAACTAGGGCCCACCATAAATCTAACTTGGTTGTTGGGGAGATAAGATTGAAGAAAAAAATGGATTGTACTTGTTCATTCTGTTACAGTGGTGTGTGTATGAACACAATAGAATTGAAATTAGACAGGGTGACAGGACCCAAGACAGGTCTTGCCAAGGAACGCCTGAATTAGACTGTCTTCAGTAGGTAGGGATGATCACACACAAGAAACAGTTTTGTAAAATTAAATGTCTAAGAACCAAGGTAGGTTCCAGAGCTGCGTATTTTTTCCATTTATACTAAGAAATAAAAATCATATGAACCAAAATTGTGGCTTCTACATGATCAAGGAAAGCACTAGAAAAAAAACATAATAGAAAGACATGTTAAAATAAAAAAATAACTTGAAAACAATAGATACTAAGCAAATGAGCACATAAATATTCAACAAACAGCCTATAAATAGACTAACACCATTTCATCTTATCCATCACTGTATTAGGGGCCCTCCTGATAAAGAAGCACCAAGTCGAGGGCTAATGTTTGAGTTATAAAGTGCACCTATGGATCTGGAGAGGCAGCTCAGTGGTTAAGAGTACTAGCTGCTCTTCCAGAGGACCCAGGTTCAATTCTCAGCACCCACATATTGTCACATACACATCTGTAATTCCAGTTGCAGGAAATCAAGTCTTCTTCCCTCAGCAGGTATGTAAATAGTTCACAGACATACATATATGTAGGCAGACACTTAGAAATATAATAAAGTGTCCTGTCTCAAACTTAAGTAACTAACTAGTTAGTAAGTAATTAGTAATTAATTAGCTAACTAATTAAGTAACCAAAGGCTCAATTTTGAAAGCTCAATCCTAACTATAAAGAAATTCAGAGAAAAGCTTTAGGAAGGTCAGTGGCTCATGAAGGCTAATATAATAATATAATATGTTGATATATTTCAACTGTAAATTATGTATTAAGAGGTTGAGCTGTGAATGGTAGGGCCTAGACTGAGGAAGTAGGTTATTAAGAACAAGTCTTTGAGAGATGGCTCAGAGGTTAAAAGTACTGACTGCTTTTCCAGAGGTCCTAGGTTCAATTCCCAGCAATCACATGGTGGCTCACAACCATCTGTAATGAGACCTGGTGTGCCGGGTGATGGTGGAACACACCTTTAGTCTCAGCCCTTTGAAAGTAGAGGCAGATGGACATCTGTGAGTATGAGACCAGCCTGATCTACAGAGTGAGTTCCAGGACAGGGTCCAAAAAAGAACAAGTCTTTGAAGGATATGATGCTCTTAGCCTTCTTTGCTTCCTAAAGGCTGTGAGGTAGGCAAATCCATCACGCCACATGTTGGCATGCTAACCTACCTACCATGGGCCGAGAAACCAAGAAATCAATCAAACCTTTCATTATTCCACATAGTTTTCTCTACTGTTTGTAACAGTGATGAGAGAGGGAGGAGGAGGGCATAATGGTCAAAGATCTCTCTTCAATTTCAGTTCTACAACATGCTTCTCTCTAGAGAAGGTATAGTGTAAACTTTGTTACTATTGAATGTTACAAACACAAGTCTGTCAGTTTAACTTATTGCTTTTGCATTTCTTTTATAATATTATTTGCTTGTGTGTGTGTGTGTGTGTGTGTGTGTGTGTACTATGGAATGCATGTAGAATTCAGAAGACAATGTATAAGTGCTGTAGGAAGTCTTACAGCTAGTGGTTTCCCGCCCACTGGGGCATGGCCTTTTGTGCTGTATATGCTGACCTGGAGCTTGCATCTGGCCTCTTTTCCTGTTCATCAGCTATTTCAAATTTTTTTATTATTGTCTTTTGTAAAGCCTGAATCTCCTGGCCTGTATATATTTTTAGTGATTTATTGAGGCACCTAGTCTCTGGTCCTCATTTTGCACATGTGATTCCAAGGTCTGAAGTTTTTCCTTTAAAGATAACATCTCATCCTTGGACATTACTTGAATAGCACACAGATTGCCATCCAGGACAGACAGTTTTTCTTTTAACTTATTATAACTTTTTGACAAATTTTGATTGTCAAATTCAACAGTCTGAATTCTTTCAGATAACTTCTTAGTACCTTTAGATATGGATTCAATTTTGTCTGTAATAGTATTGACTTTTTTAGGTTACTTTTGATCTTCTATGGTATTAATCCTGTCAACTAGCTGTTCATTATTAATCTGTAAAGGCTGTATCATTTCTAAAAGTGCCATATTCTTTCTTAATGACAGAATATGGAGAAGATAACTGAAACCCAATATCCAATAAATTGAAGCATCACCATAGTCATATAAGCCTCACATAATACAATTCATCGTATTAGCAAAAAAGTTACTAAAAGTTGTAATAGTAATAAAGTCTGCCATGTTGACTTATTAATTGCCTGTTATGTGATCTAGTAAACTGCAATCTTTATTGTCAAGCAGATGCCATCATTGCAGAGCTGCGACTAGAAGCAATGCAACTGGTGGCGACAGGAACGGTCCTGGGCTCTTTAGTTCCCACCTTGGTACTGGTTAAATACTGAGAAATATGCTTTGCTTGACAAATTAAAAGCAATTAAATCAATTCCATACACGGAGCAAAAAAACCAGAATTCACGGGCAGGGAGCAGAAACCGGAATCTGCACAAGTGACCACGAGGCAAGGAACCGCCCCAGGGAATGCAGCAGTCATGCGTGCGCTTGGTAAATTTCCAAGTTGCCACGCACAGAAAACTCTGCAGTGGTGGGGATTCTACAAAATATCGCTTAGGTAAAAGCAAGCCAAGAGGGCAGGGTTGGGAGACTGTCTGGGACATGGAACGGCTAGGCTGTTAGGCCGTCCGCTTGGTAGGCATGGAGTCCAGATCCGCAAGGGCACCAAATGAAAAAAGACGCTTAAAAGAAATCCCACGCTAGCTCAGAATTAAGAAAGTAGATGGTTATTTATTTAGGGGTAAACTCACAAATCAAAATCCTCTGCTGGAACAGAAACCAGAAACCGAAATCCGCAACCATAACAGACTGGAAAAGAGGCCAGACGCAAGCTCCGCATCAGCATTTATAGCACAAGAGGCCATGCCTCAGTGGATGGGAAACCCCTAGCTGTAAGACTTCCTACAGCATATAAGAGTCTGTATTTTCTTCCACCATTATGCAGGCACCAGGCTTGGTTGCCATCCCCATAACCTACTGAACCATTTCTCCAACCAACTTTGACAATTTTTTCTTGTATTTCTTATTTTCTCACACTTGATACCCCCAACATTGGAACCAAATCTTTCAAATATCACCCTTGATTGCTTTACAAGAAGCAAATACCTATCATAAGATTCTTTACATTCATCCTGCTTTGCTTTGTCCATACTTCTGATAAAATGAGATTCTGACCTACAGATCTGAAGGGAGACATGAAGATAGTCTAAATGGACTTCTAACTTAACCATGTACGTTGAAGTAATTCTGCTTGGCACATTTGTCCAATGATCATTATAATTTAATGGACATCTGATATTGATTCTATGCTCTATGAAAAAAAGGTGCCAAAGTTTTATTTCTGCTCAAAAGCCTTTACTGTATTTTGGAAATTTTGGTTCATATACACAATAGTAGAGAAAAGTAACTGGAAAATACTCTAATTGGCAGATAATCTAGTTTGGGACTCAAAGGTTTCAGTCATTCAAGATTTTACATATGCTATTTACTTTGTTTAAAGAATTATAATAACACAGAAAATTATAAATGTCATGGTAAGATGGAATAAATTAAGGTGCATCTTGAAGAAAGAGAGGTGAGGAAGAGCTCACAGGCTACTTAGAGTGAGGAAGGTGTTGAGAAGGTCCTTTTTGACTAGGGAAGCAAAGGATTAAAATTAGCACAGTGAAACAAAACAGGACTGGAAAACTTGAGACTGTAGGGGGTAAAGCTAGGGACTAACATCCCCATAACAGTAAGAAACAGCACCTTTAGGCTGTGTAGTACTATCACAGAAAAATAGGAATTTATGTACTAATATCCCCGTTTTACTAAGGAGACTAAGTGCACACACAAGTCCTCTGACAGCAGGAAGTAATGCAAAACTTCACAGAAACAGACAGGCAGGCGGCCATCATTTTGGACAAGAGACCCCTTGTATAAGCAGAGGTTATACACTGGAGAAGCACCAGCTGCATGTTTTATCAACATGCTCTCTTTGGTCTGTGGTTTTTATCTCTTTCTATTTTTGTATTTATCTGCATCTAAGCAAAACTAAAAGATCCCTCTTCCTCCTTGTGTGCACATACATGTGAAAGTCAGAAAGTATCCTTGGGTAACATTTTTCTGGCACTATGGATGCATTGTTTTGAGACTGGATTATTGTACCTCTCACTGGTCTGGCTGATCAGGAATCCCCAAGGATCCCCATCTCTGTCTCTCTAATTCAGAAGTTACAAGCACAATGCCAAGGGTTTTAAATATAGATTCTAGGGAAGAAACTCAGGTCATGAACTTTACCAGCTGAACTATCTGTCAGGGCCAGGGCATTTTTAACAGAAACACCAACCACACAGCCACTCTACACCTATATTCCAGTGAGAACAATAGCCCTAAACAAGAAGGCATTTCCAGGAAGGCAAGGCCTCTCCACTCATCTCTATAGGTAAGTGACACCCTCAGTTTTGCCAACTACCAGGATTCTGGATATTTGAGTCTTTAAATACTACATTAAAATAGCAGTTTAAGAGAAAAACTATATAGAAAGAAAAGAGGCTTTCTCTGTGCTTCTCCAAAGAGCTCTGTCATTAGAAATTTTCTTTCACTGCTCAAAATTCTCACTCTCCACAAACCAGCCCTAGTATAAAATAATGGCATTAAAATCTCCTTAGCCAACATGGTCCCCTTCCTGCAAAGCTCACTTGAAATACTCACACACAATACTAAGTGTGATAGTTTACACCAAGATATGCCGGGGGGATCAAGAACTCAAAGCCATCTTAGCTACACATTTAAAGCTAGAGATTTGGATCACTGGTTAAGAATACTCACTGCTCTTACTGAGAACCCAGGTTTAATTCACTGAAACCACATGGTGCCTCACAACTATCTATAACTCCACTTCCAGGGATCCAACACCCTGTTCTAACCTCTGCCGATATCAAGCCATCATGTAGTACACATACATATGCACAGGCAAAACATTCATACACATAAAACAAAAATAAACCAGTCTTTAAAAAAATATTTGTTAAGGGGCTGAAGAGATGACTCAATGGTTAGTAGCATCTTCTCCCTAATCATGAGGGCCAGAGATAAAGTCCCAGTACCTAAATAACAATCCAGACATCATGCATGCTTGTGCCCAGCTTCAAGAAAGGTAGGGAATGGAGAATCTCTGAGGCTTGCTGGCTTCCAGCCTAGCTGAGAAAACACAAGCCCCAAGTTGAGGGAAAGAGTCTTTCAAAAGGAATAGAGAAAGAGTGCTAGAGAGGAACATCCAATGCATCTCTGGCACCCTGCACATGAACAGAGATGTAAACCCACAGGCATAGTGCCACATACATTCATACAGAGAAACACATAAATATTATATAAATTATATAAAATTATATAAATAGGTAAATCTTTTAAAATTAGCAGTCACACAACTGCACTCATGAGCGTGTGACACCTGGGGTAGCCTGAACAAGACCTGCACAAGATTAAGTCAATTAACATTCTGTTATGGATAAGAAAGGGGCTGAAGAGCCTCCACCCATACCTGAGGAGCTATAGATAGTTGATTGCTTTGGGAAGGGGGCAGGTGGAGTCAGTTTTCTTTAAGGGTAGCCACTGGTAGACCTTCCTCCAGTGTATGGTCCCAAAACAAGGATTACATAGGCAGCACAAATTAGACTAGGCAGATTATCATTTAAAAAAGGAAGATGAGTAGGAGGAGAAAGAGGTGATGGTGGTGCTGCTATGAGAGGAAGCGCAGTGGCACACTCCTTCCATCCCAGCACATGGGAGCAGTTATAGATCTCTGTGAGTTTGAGGCCAACCTGGTTTACATAGGGAGCTCCAGGACAGCCAGAGGTATGTAAAGAGACTTTGTCCCAAAAAATCCAAATTTTGAAAAGACCACAAACCTGGTGTTGGATAGAGAAGAGAGGTGGGTTGGATGTGGGAGGAATAGTGAGTGAATATGATCAAAATACATTATATGAAATTATCAAGTAATTAATTATAGAATTATATATTTTTAAAATCACTTGTTCTAGAAATGGAGGTGGACTTGTTTGTCTTCTGTAAAGATAAGCATTAATAGGCAAACAGGAGCTGCAGGAATTCTTAAACAGTTAAGAATGTCATCCTCACAGATATGCCTATGCAGGTAGGCAGGAAGATGCTGGTGTCAAGTCTTACACACAAAACAACTGGACAGGAATCACAGCTGTGTCAATGGGAACAGGAAATAAGTGCCACAGACCTGACATGCATTTGATCCTCCTCTTGTTTTAATGCCATTTTCACCCTCTAAACAGAATAGATGCTGATTTCTTTTGTGAGATGTTATAAAATTGTTCCACAGAGCTTTAAAGTGACTTCAAAAGGCATGAGATATTGCATTTTATTCCTACAAGCAGCTGGTATAAAATGCAGAAATTGTCATATAGAACAATTTTCTAAAAGCTTTGAGCACATGTTCTAGTCAAAAAGACGTTTTTGAAAGTTTAATCATTAATTTCCTCTTCCTCACTGAAAAACATGTTTAGCATTTAATTAAATTTGATGCTGTGAGTGCATTTTGCAGAGAGATGTGCTGGTGGTGCTGGGGAAGGTAACGGCAGGAACCCACCTGTATTCTCACACCCCACGAATAAAACCATCACTTTTAGTGCGCTGTCATCAATTTTGGTTCACACGATTCTAATGCAAGTTTATCAAGTAAGCTGTGTGTTGAAGGTAAAAGAAATTAGTCAATGAATGTGTTTTATGTAAATGTCATTCTCTGCTTTGAAGCCCTGGACACTGACGTAGTAGGTCCAGCTGGTCAAGATGGCCTGATCTTACTCTCAGCCCTGTCCTTGGTGTTAACAGGGTACTCCACAATTGCAAGTTGCCCTCTGCTCCCTCACTCAAAATGTTTTCCTTGCTCCAGTTATAACTACTGTGACTGTAGCAAACAGCCTATATTTATAGTCATTCCAAAGAGAACTCCTAAGTTCTCGCCAGTCTTGGCTGTTAATATTTCAAAAGTCAGCTTTTAACTAGGAAAATTGAAATGTTTCTTCACTATTTTAATTTTATAATTTTTAACAGAAAATATGTTGTATTTAACTCATGTTTTGGAGGGATTTAGCTTGACAGAATTGCATCCCTCTTCAGTTATCTGCCATGATTGCACCCGAGTAATTCAAGTACAAGCTTGTCTTGATTATTTCCCTGAAAACTACACTGAAAATGTATTTTAAGGGCCATGTGTAGAAATACCATAAGAATCATTTGCAGAGCTTAGCATCAGGATGGTGACTCTGGCAATATGTCAAGCCTTCAATATTATCTGAAAACTAACCTCCTACATTCTTGGGTGTTATCAATTTTCACCTAACTTATGTAGGCTCCTCTTTTTGACCAAAATTGTGGGGATCTACCTGTATTTGCTCCCAGTTAGTAACCGTTGTTTTATTAAAGCAAGACATCCTCCCAATAAACTATACTCTGTGCAATCTAGGTCTGTCTGCTTCTATCTTTGTGGAACACTGGGGCTTCGTTCTCAAACACTAACACCAGGGGGTTCTGGGTAATTGCCACTAATGTGTTAAGATTGTCTTGTATAAATTATCTTTTCTCATTTTCTATTAGACTGGCTTCTTAATAACTTACATTTCTTCTTCAAAAATTGACAAGCTCAAATAAATTTGATTTTCTATGTACACATTTTCTCTTTTACCTTTTTTACTATCTATCATTTTTCCTTTGCTTTTATAGTTAGAAAGTTTCAACACTAAGATTTAATGCACTTACCTGTCTAATTTCTTTTATTTTTAAGTTAAAAATTTATTTAATTGGATTTATAAATAATCTCTATGTATTCGATATATGTTACCAGTTCTGGTGATTTTTTTATTATTAAATAACATCTCAAGCACCATTACCTGGATAATTTCTCTTTCGCCATGTTGATGAGTGCTAGCCAGGTAGTGGTGGCACACAGTTTTAATCCCACCACTCAGAAGGCAGAGACCAGTGGATCTTTGTGAGTTCAAGGCCAGCCTGGAGCTTGGTCTACAGAACTAGTGCCAGGACTGGTTCCAAAGCTAAATTTAAAAAAAAGAAAAGAAAGAAAAAAAAGAAAAAGAAAACCTGACTCCCCCCCCCAAAAAAAAAAGAAACTCCAACCCTGTTGATGTGGTGCTTTTCATCAGTTAGGAAGACTTACACTATGATTTCTCCACTTTTAATTCTTTAACAGTTTCATAAGTGTTCACAAGGAATTTTAGTCTATACACACCACCTGATTCTTTCTCATCATCCTCCCTCTCCTGCTGAAGCCTTCTGCTCCCCAACAAGTCACCCTCCTATCTTCATGTGTTTTTGCAGTCTGCGTTGTGCTGAAAGTGTTTGTGAACTCTAAGAGTTTCTAGGTGGTGTCTTTAGCAGCTCCAATGAATATAATCAGATCATCTGGAAACAGGGATACTTTGATGTCTTCCTTTCTTAATTGTATCCCTGCTTTTTCTTCTCTTACTGTTCTTTGCTAAGATTTCAAGCAGGGCTGGATAGGTGTGGGGTGAGTGGACACCATCATCTTATTTTTGACTTTAGAAGAAATGTTTCAAGTTTTCCCCCCATTAACATGATGGTAGCTACAGATTTGTCATATATAACCTTTATGATGTTGACAGATATTCCCTCATCTTTACTTTCTCTAGAACTTTCATCATAAAATGATTTGGGATTTTGTTAAAGACCTTCTCTGTATCTACTGAGATGGCCATGTGATTTCTAACTTTGAGTGTATTTATATGGTGGATTGCTTCTATTGACTTGTGTACGTTGAACTACCCCTGCATCTCTAGAATGAGACTGACTTGATCATGGTGAATGGTCTCTTAAAATGTTCTCGAATTCACTTTGCAGTATTTTATTGAGAATTTTTGCATCTTTGCTAATCAGGGAGTTTGGTCTATAATTTTCTTTTTCTGTTGCTGTGTCCTTTTCTGGTTTGCCAAGATAATACTGGCTCCATAGCTTTCCTTCCTTTTCTTATTTTATGCAATAATTAAAGAAATATTAGTATCAGTTCTTCTTTGACAGTCTTATAAAACGCTGAACTGAACTTAGATTTTTTAAGTTAAATATAAATTACTGTTGCAGTGCTATTTCTTGGTATATATTTCTCTAAAGTATTTATTTGGGGGCTGCTCTTACAAGGACTACAGCTCAGTTTCCAGCACCCATGGTAAAAAGCCCATAACCTCCTGTAACTACAGTTCTAGGCATCTGATGTCCTGTTCTGCCCTCCTTGAGCACACACACACACACACACACACACACACACACACACACGTGCATATATGCACATGGACACAAACATACAGTTGACTCAAAAATAAATCTTTTAAAAGTCATTTTGGTTTAACTGTTGATAGGTCATATACATCCAGAAATTCATTCATTTATTTTAGATTTTTAATTTTTAAATGTAGATTTAAAAATATATCCTCATAGTTTTCTGAATTTCACTGGGATCTGGGACAATGTCTCCCTATCCACTTTGTTAATTTGGTTCTCTGTTTTTCTTTGGTTAATCTGACTAAAGTTTGTCTATAGTGTTAATTTTCTGAAGAATGACTTTCTCTTACTGTTCCTTTATATTTTAACTTCTTTTGTTTCATTAATTTATGCCCTGATTATAGCTATTTTTGCTGAATTACTGATTTGGGGTTTGTTTTGATTTTCAAATGCCTAAAGGTAGGTCTCTGATTTTTTTAATGTAGTTCCTAAGAGTGATTATTTTCCTCCTTAGGATAGCCTACATTTCATACATGGGTTTTGAAATGTTCTGTTATCCTTTTCATTCAATTTTAGTTTTTATTTTGGTTTCTTTAAATGACTCATTCATCATTCAATAGTGTGTTGTTTAATTTTCATGAGTTTGTATATATTCTGTAATTTCTTTTACTGTTACTTCGTAATCTTATTCATTTGTGATCAGTTAGATTACAAGGAATTGTTTTGATTTTTCTATATTGGTTGAGATTTGATTTGTGTCCTAATATGTTATCTCTTTTAGAAAAAGTTCCCTGGGCTTCTGAAAAGGAATACATATTCTGTAGCACTTGAGTAGAATAATCTGTAGATATTTATAATGTCCATTTGATCTACATGTCTTTTAATTATAATACTTCTCTGTTTTATCTAAATGATCTCCTTAAAGGTAAACCTAGGGGCTGGAAGTCACTAATCACTATTGTGTTAGTGTTAGTGTGAATCTGTGTTTATATCCTGCAGTATTTGCTGTATGTTAGAGTAATGATGTCTGTTTACCCCCACCCCCAATTCCATTTGCTTGGAACATCTTCTTGCATCCTTTTACCTTAAGGTAGCAGCTATCCTTTTTTTTTTAAAAAAAAAAAGATTTATTTACATATATGGGTGTTTTTGTGTGCATGTACATCTACACACCAGAAGGAGACACTAAAATTCATGGAACTGCAGTTATAGACAGTTGTAAGCCGCCGTGTGGGTGCATTGAACTCAGAACCTCTGGAAGAGCTGCCAGTGCTCTTAACCACTGAGTCATCTCGCCATACCCTGATAATATCTATCTTTGATGGTAGGATGTTTCTTCGAAGCAACAAAATGAAAAATTCTTTGCTGGAAAATTTTATGTCAACTTGATACAAGCTAGAGTCCCTGGAGTGGAGGAAACCTCAACAGGAAAAATGACTCCAGAAGATTGGGGTTTAGAAAAAATCTGTATGTTACTTTCTAAATTAGTGGTTGATGTGGGAGAGCCTCCCCATTGTGGGTGTGGATGTCCATGGGCTGTTGGTCCTAAGAAACCAAGCTGAGCAAGCTAGTAAGCAGCTCTCCTTCCTGGTCTCCGTGTCAGCTCCTGCCTCCAGGTCCTGCCCTATTTAAGGACCTTTCCTGAGTTTCTTTAATTATGAAAAGTGATATGGAATCATAAGATAAAAAACCCTTTCCTCTCCAAGCTCCTTTGGTCATAGTGTTTTATTACATTAATAGTAACCCTAACTAGGACAGATCTCGTTTTCTAATTCAATCTGCTCATCTGAATCTTTTCATAGAGAAATTGAGACCATTAATATTTAGTTATTATTCAAAGATATGTATTGATTCATGTTGTTGTGTTTGTCTTGTGGATTTTGCTGTTTTCTTAGTGCTCTTTTGCTAACAGCTGTCTTAGTCTTGTTTAGTTTTCCTCTGTAGCCTCTTGGAGATGTTTATGCTTTTCTTCAGTCTGAAGTGTTCCCTCTAGTAGTCCTATGTAGTGCTGGCTTGGTGGTCATAAATTCTTTTAACCTGCATTTGTCATGGAAAATTTAGAAACTTTTTCTTTCTCCTTCATTTTTTATAAGTAGTTTTGACTGGTGTATTAGCATTGTCAGTTGTGATCTGTCAAAATCTGAAATAAATCTTTTCAAGCCTTCTTGCTTTTTAAAGTTTCCATTGAAAAGTCAAAAGTTATTCGGTTGAATCTTCCTTTATATGTGTCTTGGCCCTTCTCTCTTGTAGCTTTCAATACTCCTTTGTCCTGTATATTTCATTTTTTAACTGTAATGTAAGGAGTTGTTTTTTTTTTTTCCTGGTTCTGTCTATTTAGTAGGCTGTTCACCTCTTGAATCTGGATGACCTTATCTTTTCCCAAAAATGCCAAACCGGAGCTAGGGCCACATGTGTCAACATTAGGTGAATTAGGAGTTGCTGCATCTACATAGTACCTTGGCAATTTTGAAAAACATGTCCTATTTATTATGGGAGGAAACCCAGCCGATTTTTCCATTCAGTATTTGCTTTGTCTTATTTCCCCAAAATATCTAGAAATATGTTTTTACATTCTCAGGTTCCTCTCCATTGTATTCTGACTTCATAAATATAGAAAATTTGTGGTGTGAGTTTATTTGAACTAAACCAATATCTTTTAAACAATGAGAACACAGCATATGTCCTTCAGTGAAATATTTACCTAGGAGAATATATTGTAAAGACAAACATAGCTATCATTTATTGAATGTTTAATATATATTAGAACTCAGTGAAAATGCCATATATAAACTGGGAATGGTATTATATAGGAAGCTGGAGCCAAACTAATGTCAGTTCAGAGCCAGCCTGGTAAGACAGAAATGCCTAGTCTCAAAAATTAAACAAAACAAAAGTGATACACATATACATGATCTCTACGGTCCTGACAGCTCTGGTGGAGGAAGTAGTATCATTTTAAAGTCATTCACTATCACCATTTTCACAAATTCTTTGTTAAGGCACGCTGTCGTGGCTATACTATATGATCACCCACACAGTCCTTTGCTAAAGACTGTTCTGAGGCTCCTAGACTATTTCTCTTCTGGGTCTATGAGGGTATAGGGAATGAAGGTCTTTCTTCAAAATCTATTTGGTCCTTGGTTAGCCTTGAGAAGCATAGCTTTTGTGGGCACATGTGCTGGCAAATTCTCCAAATATTGCACAATGATGTTTGATTTCTTGATTTTATACTCAGAAATTCTTTTCCTTTGGTTGTGCAAGAGATCCTATGACTTGTTTGTACAAACCAGAATTTGTAGGAAGAGACTGAGTGCTACTTACAGGATGAGGCTATAAAACTTTACATATTGAATATTCAATTGCCAAATCACTAAGGAAATGCCTCATAGTAGAGTATCCTCCAGGTAGGGTTTGAGGAAAGAGGCTGACAGAACCTCTAGCCAAACAATAGCATGAAACTGAAGCCCTTACTTAATCCGACCTCAAAAGAAACTGAATCCTGGGTTGTAAATGGATGTTTCTTGTTCCGACTGCCTGTTCCCAAATACCTGGCAACCACTTCCCAAATTACTTCACAGAGGCTTATACTAATTATAAACGCTCAGCCAATAGCTCAGTATTATTACTAACTCTTATCTTTTAAGTTAACCATATTCCTTATTTACACTCTGCCATTTCGCCGTACCTTTATTAATATGGCACATTCATCTCCTGCTCCCTCTATGTCTGTCTGGTGACTCCTCACTCCACCCTTCTCCTCCCTAGATCTCTCCTAGTCTGGCTCTAGTGCTCAATCTCGTCGTGCCCAGCTATTGGCTAATCAGTTTATTTATTAGCAAAATAAAAGTAATACATATTACTTTTCACAGTGTACAAAAAACTTGGTCCACAGCACTGGGTCACTCTCTAGAGTGAGTTTATTGTTCCTTCTCTATCAACTATTCCCTAAAACTGCTCACCAAGTAAGCCTGCACATAAAATCTTAAGAGAAACTTCAGACTGGAGGAACTTGAGGAATTGATGACCAAAAGCTAAATGTTAGTTGTATTAAAGCCACCAAGTTATGGAGTTATTTGATACGTATCAGTACACAACTTTTTAAAAGCCTGTTGGCAGTAGTTGAGTATTAAACAAATATAATTGTTTTATTTTCAATAACCATTTTCTTAAAAGTCAAAACAGACAAATAACCTCTTCCTATTGAGCTCAATCTCTTCACTACTCTCAACTGACTACAATCTCAGCCACAAAGATGAGACAAAAGTCTTCTCAAACAAAACATAAACGCTCACATTTTTAAAAAGGAAATATATGTTAACCAATGGTTCTGGGAAAAACTGAATTATCTAAATGCAAAAATGAAGTTAAGCTTTAAACCATACCATTTACAGAAATTAATGCCATATGGACCAAAGACCCACTGAAACAAAACAGCAATTAGATGAAAATGTGGGCCAGGACTTTTTGTTGATTATAAAGGGGCAGCATAAATCTCTTCTATAAGTACTTGCAGCTGAAATTGGGGGATCGTTGTGGGGTTATCTTAGGGGTAATTAGGAAGGCTGGAATGATGGCCTATGAATGGGCTGGTGTATATCTGTTTCACTGACTGCCCATTGTGCTGCCCAGGTCCTATGGGACCACCAGGTTCTGTGGGCTAGTGAAGTACAGGCATCTGTAGGGCAATCTGTGTCACAGAAACTAAGGCTGGTCAGAAATTCCATTAGAACCATCCAGGACTGAGACATTTGGAGCAGTTTGCAGCCCTCAGGTAATTGGAAATCAGCTAGGAGAGATATAGACTAGGGACAAAAAGTAAAGTTAAGGAGTTTAGGGAAAATTTTTATCTTGGCTGTCAACTGGGAACTCTCAGGCATGTAGTCCTGACAGGGGAGGAGAATATGAAG
>LOEQ01002681.1:145497-171471 GCA_001685075.1 Bramus lutescens
CTGGGAGACAGAGAGAGAGAGAGAGAGAGAGAGAGAGAGAGAGAGAGAGAGAGACCCTACCCAGGAATAGGCTGATTAGGCTGTTAATGGATAGGAGTATTTCTCTGGAGTCTGTTTGACCAGTGAGAAATAGATTCAAATCTCATTACTCCCTGCTTACATGAATTTTTTAAGTTTACAAAAAGAAGTTTTAGTTATATTATCATTGCCACTGTTTGTAATCTGTGCTGAAATCCACATTGAATAAAAAGCAATAGATAGGCCTTTGAGTCAAAGTAAAAGCTTGGGGACTGTCTTAGTTAGGGTTTCTATTGCTCTGAAGAGACACCATAAACTCTTATAAAGGAAAATATTTAATTGTGGTGGTTCACTTACATCTACAGAGGTTTAGTCCATGATCATCAACTTTTGCCTTCATTAGAGTTTTCATTGCTCTTAAGAGACACAATGACCATGGTAATTCTTATAAAGGAAAACATTTAATTGTGGTGACTTGCTTACATTTTCAGAGGTTCCGTTTATTATATTCAAGGCAGGGAGCATGACAGTGTGCAGACAGACAGGTTGCTGCCTGCATCTTGATGAGTAGGCAAGAGGAAGTGGACTGTCTCTCTGGGAGTAGCTTGAGCATAGGAGGCCTCAAAGCTCACCTCCATGGTGACACACTTCCTCCAACAAGACCATTCCTACTCCAACAAAACCACATCTCCTAAAAGTATCACTCCCTTTGGTGGTCATTTTCTTTCAGACCACCACAGTGACCCAAAAATGATTCTGAGTTTAAAGCATGAATACACTTTCCTCTGTACAGAGGGCTAGATATGTAGATTGGAAAGAGATATTTAACATGGTTGAGAAGCATTTTGTCTCTATACTGAGAAGACAACCAAAGAAAATTTTAAAACTTGAGTTTGTGAGTATGATAATAGTAGCAGTGCTTAACAAGGTCTAAGTTGATAGCTTATCAGAATTCCACTGGTTAATATTAAAATTGTGAACTTCAGAAGTTTTAATCTAACAATAGCATAGAAAGGGAAGGAAGTATAAAACATTTTTTTAATTTTTTATGTACCTTAAATCACTTACTTAGACCTTTACAATATGTGTGCACACACCCTAAATTACGTTCTTTTTGACCCCCTTAACTTACTTAAACTTTAAACCTTTTTCCCCCCCGTGCAATCGATTACCACGGAACATAAGTGGTTGGTTTTTGAGAGAAGTCATTGTAAAGCAAGTTTTGTTTTGGGGGTTTTGTCATTGTGGCTGTTGTTGTTGTTGTTTTTGGTGGTGGTGGTGGTGGTGTTTTTTTTATAGAGAGAAATGCTAAAAAAAAGTTACTTTGAAACCTATTTTGTGAGTTTCTTTCTTTAAGAGTGAAAGTCTGTCAGACTGTTAAATTGTGTTTGCCTTTCTCAGCAGGAGGCCTAGCTGCTCTAGAAAAGCAATGCCTGAGGCCTGATTTTTACATTTGAAATGAACTGCCAAAGCCTTGTGGAAGGAGCTGGCTTGCTGCCACACCAGGTGTGACTTTGTAGTGATAGTAGACAAAACAGGCAGTAGTAATAGTAATAGTAGACAGAACAGACAGCTCCAGCATGACACTTATCCAGTGGAGAAGAAGAGAGAGAGAGAGAGAGAGAGAGAGAGAGAGAACCACATGGACAAAGATGCCCAGATAAGGGTAGCAGGCCAGAGATACCGAAAGAGTAGATGAGGAGAGGCGGACAGTTAAGAGTACTTGCATGGAAGAAGCAATTGAAGAGTCAGACTCTAGAATTTGGAGTCAAATTTGAGTGCCAGAATCCAGGAGTAACAAATGACCCATACATATGTTAGGGTCTGAGAAAAGCTCCCAAGGAAGGCCAACAGCCCATGTGTGTAATAAAAAGAGTGCTTTATTAATTCTAATGTTGGGGTGGCACTTGGTGACCCCTAAAAAAGGTCACAAGCTCCTTTTAAGCAGAATCAGGGGAATTTCAGAGAGGAGGGATTAATGGGGTGCTGATTGGTGGAGGAAAGATTAGTATGGAGGCTGATTGGTGGAGGAAAAATTAGTATGGAGGCTGATTGGTGGAGGAAAGATTAATATGGAGGCTGAATGGTGGAGGAAAGATTAATATGGAGGCTGATTGGTGGAGGAAAGATTAGTATGGAGGCTGATTGGTGGAGGAAAGATTANGAGAGAGAGAGAGAGAGAGAGAGAGAGAGAGAACCACATGGACAAAGATGCCCAGATAAGGGTAGCAGGCCAGAGATACCGAAAGAGTAGATGAGGAGAGGCGGACAGTTAAGAGTACTTGCATGGAAGAAGCAATTGAAGAGTCAGACTCTAGAATTTGGAGTCAAATTTGAGTGCCAGAATCCAGGAGTAACAAATGACCCATACATATGTTAGGGTCTGAGAAAAGCTCCCAAGGAAGGCCAACAGCCCATGTGTGTAATAAAAAGAGTGCTTTATTAATTCTAATGTTGGGGTGGCACTTGGTGACCCCTAAAAAAGGTCACAAGCTCCTTTTAAGCAGAATCAGGGGAATTTCAGAGAGGAGGGATTAATGGGGTGCTGATTGGTGGAGGAAAGATTAGTATGGAGGCTGATTGGTGGAGGAAAAATTAGTATGGAGGCTGATTGGTGGAGGAAAGATTAATATGGAGGCTGAATGGTGGAGGAAAGATTAATATGGAGGCTGATTGGTGGAGGAAAGATTAGTATGGAGGCTGATTGGTGGAGGAAAGATTAGTATGGAGGCTGATTGGTGGAAAGTCCTAATGGTTAGGGACCTCCTAGCTTCTGAGTTGGGAAAGCTACCTTTAGTTACTAGGAGATTTGGGGGGGGCGGTGCCTGTTGAGCCAGCAAAGGGGCTTTGGAGGCCTGCTGAGCCAGCAGAAAGGGCCTTGGGGTCCCTGCTGAGGAGCAGAAGGCTGTGGTTTTTCTGAGGACTGTCTGTTTAGTTCTGTCCCATTCTAGTAAACAGAAACCAAGGCTTAGACTTCTGTCAGGCTACTAGGATAGCCTGGTCTGCCCCCTGCCCCCCAGATCTCTCATATACCTTAGGAGAGTCAAATCAGCAGCTTGATTCAGAGAGGCCAAGTCCCTCGGCAAAGGGATCATATATGACGCCAATCCTGTGCTTTTGGCACCAGATGAACAAAAATTGAGGACATGACTATTCCCAAGGTGTGGTTGAGAAGAGTTTTTGTAATTATAGGAGAGGAAAAAGCCAGAAAAATACGAAAGAGGTCACACTGAACCTGCCGGGTCATGAGAGGAGGTGGGGAGTAAGAGAGGAAGAGAAGAGAGAGAACGATATGATTATCTGGGAACCCAGAGATCAAGAGACCAAAAGACCAAAGGACAGTTAGCCAAAATGTCTGAGGTAATACAAGGATCAGAAACTGGGGGAAGGAAACCCCAACCCAGACCCTGTGCTGAAGAGTTCACTGTAGGGGACTGGGTACCAGGCAGGAAGACTCTTTAACAAGTAGAGATGGAGGGAGACTGGCAACCAGAATCTGCTTGGACATGTTAAATGGGCACCTCAGTTAGACATTTGTCTGCAGAACAGACAGGCGTAGCATCTTTGAGACCTAACAATGCCAACTGGGGCTGAAGACTGAACCATCGAAGGATGTAGGCAATAAGCTTTTGGCAGGAAAGGGTGAGGGCTTTCTTCTTTCCCCTGAAAAGACCCGATTGGCTTTTTTGAATAGTTTCGGGCTGGTAAGAAATTGAAGCCTCAGCCTTGGAAATGGTGGGTGTCTCATCCTTCGATAAGGGAGGATTATTTCTGAAGATCCTTATTTGTGAGAGCAGGATGGGGAAGGGTGTTTTTGGTTAGGCAGGCTATTTACGGCTCTCCCAATTTCAATGCATATCATGGCAGCACATAACTTAGAATTCCAATTTTAGGCTTCGCACCACTGTGTGAATATGGAGAGAGATGCACAGTCGTGGAATGTTTTGGGAAGTAGATGTCTCTGGCATGGAGGAAGAGTCAGCTAGGTCAATATAGAGAAGTGCCCCATTCCCTAGTCATGCTTAGAGCCAGATGCTCCAAGTATGATTCTTTCTCCAGCACTGGTCCCCAAATTGTTTATCATGTCTGCAATGAAACAAGTTCAGAAATCCAGAGTAGGTATTCAGATACTTTTGCAGTTATTGAACACATATATAACAGCACTAGGCACATGTGTAAAGCAAGCACATCACACTCAATATGGTTTCCCACCAAGGAATATTCACCTATAAGCAACCTAGGTGGAGATGTGAATATTGGTCAACAGGAGGCTTATTTCATTAATGGTTAATTCTGCTCCTGTGCTCCTATCCCCACTCCAATTAAGTATAAAACACACATTGGAAGATTTGATGCCAAACCATAAAGGCTAGAGACAAGCCCTGCCACCCAGCAGTAAATAGTAAGGGAAAGATTTAATGTAAACAGTGGTGTGTGGCAGTGCTGATGGTTTCTTATAAGCTACACGGACTAATTTAGAAAGGGGGAAAAGGCAGAGAAGCCTTCAAGGAAGTAATAACCCAGAGGTAAAAAATATTGATTAGGGAAAAATATTATCTTAATCAAAATATGTCTTTTAGCTGGAAGTTGTTTAGATTCCAGAAAGAGAAAACAAAATATGTTTCTAAGATGCACGTTTTTTCCCTTGTGTTATTTGTTGAATAATGACCATGGCTATCATTTGGCTCTTTGCTATATAAATCAAAACACAGGCCTTAGAAATTCTGTGAGAAACCTTATTTATTAGTGTGATAAACACTAAGCAGAAGTAACTATTTTCTAAATATCTCCACATACACCTGTGCCTTGTGGTGTTTTAAATTATATGACGTGATAAATTTTTCTCGTCTAGCCACATGCTGTATTTTCTTCTAATGAGAACTTGTTACCTCTACTCTGTCGTCTGTCTTTAGAAACAAATGATTCAAAACAACTTTACTTCTACAGTATTTGTGTCGTGTGTGAGCAACTGTTTTTGAATCTGCTTCGGGGTGCCAGCTTGACCCCTCAAACATTGTGATTAAATGTTATTTCAGTGTGCCACACATTCTTAAATTTGTACGTATCAAAATGCTGATGTTTATTATTTGCCATTTGGACATCGTTTAGCCGTAGGCAAGACTGTCATGGGGATGCATGGTCCCTTTCTTGCACTCCATAGATGGAAAAACCAAATTAGGTTGTACTAAGAGGTACAAGAGCAAAGAGATATTGGTGTGTACTTTCTGTCTAATTCCCTCCGTGCCTGCATTCACAACACGAAAAACTGAAAACTTATCCAATGAATTTAGCTTTTATAGCCCAGAAAATTTATGCGCAATTTATAAATAGGGACTCAAATTGTTCAGGGGACCAAATTCCTTCGGAGCCATTAATTCCCATTTCCTATTTAAATACTGATTCTCCATCCAACTTCCTGGCCTGTGGATTTCCTGGCTTTTCTCTGAACACATTTGCAGAAACTTTTTGAAGAGGCACAGTCTTTACTTGTGCCTTAAAATGAGAGAGCGACAGACAGAAACAGAGAGAGAGTTAAAATTCATTTTGACTTCATTTCCCCTTATCAAAATATGCATAGAGCACCCCCTGTTGGCTGCCTAACAGTTGGCAACACACAAAGAAGTCAGCCTAGAGAGAGCCCTGGTGATTTGGGTCCTGTCTCAAAAGGGAGGGGGAGGGGAAATCAATGTTTGCTTAATGGAAAAAAAACAGCATTGATGGGAAAGGAAGTTTTATTCTCTAACTTTTAATAGGGTCTTACAAGCACTGGGGGGAAACACTTGAATTCTTTATTTTTTTAAGCTTAAAATTAGATTCCTTTCCATTACTATCTAATGCTCTGAGCAGAACACTGGCGTGGGGCTCCCTAAAATATACATTTGTTTTGTCTGAAGCCACACCTGGCCTCTTCTCTTCTCTGCCCAGGTGAGAATAGGGAGGTGAGTGCCAGGAGGAATGCGCTGTTTCACACATTGAGTTAATAGAAACAGATTTTCCTTGTCCTTACCGTACATGTACTGTGATCCCAGCCCGTAGTACTCCTGCTAAAATCTGAGCTTACTCGTCTATAATAAAGCAGAGATTTTATTTTAAAATACCATTTTAAAAGTGCAATGTTATGTTTTTCTTTAAAGAAAATATACTTCACCAATCCTTCCAATAGAAAAATAAGATCTAATGTTTTTCTCTAAGAAATCTCTTCTGTTTGAGAAATTTAAATATCTGTTCTTTTCTTCTCAGTTATGTCTCCTTATATGAAATTTAAATATACAGTCAGTGCACGACATGGCAAGAACATTAGGTGCCTATCAAAGAATGTAATTTTTAAAAATTTTTAAAATCAATTTATTTATTTTATATCCTGACCTCAGTTTCCCTTCCCTCCTCTCCGCCCAGCCCCTCCCTCCAACCTCTCCTCCATTTCTACTCAGAAAAAGGCAGGCCTCCCATGGATAGCAGCAAAACTTGTATCCAGTAAGATAAGCACCTCCCCTTGTATTAAGGCTGAACAAGGTGGCCCAGTTTAAGAAGTAGGGTCCCAAAAGTCAACAAAAAAGTCAGAAAGTCCCTGTTCCCACTGTCAGGAGTCCCACAAGAAGACCAAGCAACACAACTGTAACATGTATGCAGTGTGCATAGGTCAGACCCATACAGGCTCCCTGATTGTCGATTCACTCTCTATGAGCCCCTTTGAACCTTGGTTAATTGATTTTGTGGTGTGGGGGTGGGGTGGGGGGGTGTTGTCCTTGACCCCTCTGACTCCCCCTCTCCAGCAGGATTTTCCAAGCTCTGCCTATGTTCGGCTGTGGATTTCTGCTGCTGTTTCCATGGGTGAGTACCACATAGTTATATCAGCAGCGCCTCTTGCACCGGTGTGTGTGACGACTCATGAAACCTGCATCACTCCAGTTCCCCAAGCAGCTGCAAGCAGCTACACCACTGGAAAAGAATCTTCTCACCCCATAGCTGTTTACTGCTTGTGTGATTTAGATGCCTTCTTCCCTCAAGAAGAGAACATTGCAATGTAGAGGAAACCATTACACAACAATCTTAGAAAGGAAAGTTACTAAAATATTTTAATAGAGATAAAACATAGCCAAGACTAAATTACCAGGGTATTAGGAAAACTTAAGGGATTAGAGACATGACTCAGTGGATTAAGAGTACTTGTTGCTCTACAAAAGGACTAGGGTTCTTTCCCAAGCACCCACATAGCTACTCACAATCATCCATATCTCCAGTTCCAGGGGATCTGACACCCTCTTCTGCCATACTCAGACACCATACTCATGGCACATATTTGCACATGCAGGCAAATACTCACAAACATAAAATAAAGCTAAATATTCTTTTTAAAATGTAAGAAGTTATCATGTATGAAAATTCATACATTTTTATAAATTACTATGATTGTATTTATCATTTGTGATGTTGTAGAGAAAAGACCTACACAGCATCTCTGTCTCTGATGTTGGATGCTTGTGTTCTACTGTGATGTCCTTAGGATATAAAGCAAGGCCATTTTAAGAAAAGTAATAAATGAGAAATTAGAAACAGAAGCTTAATCCATGGCCACAGGTAAACCTGTCATGTTCCCAGTCATGTCCTCTTTATCTCTTCTTCCTTGGAATTGGTAGAAAGGTCTGAAAACTATATACAGTGATGTGAAAAAGCCGTGTGGCAACAGAGTCAGCCTGAGATGGGTACCATGGCCTCTGCCAAGAGAGGAGCCAAGCTTTGTAAGAATAGAGCATGGCCATGAATGAATTATAAATCAATAACATTTTAAACATGTGAAACTCAGTGGGAATATTTCCACTTAATTGATGTTTAATTAATTTATTGTCAATAAGTAATAGGGGTTATGCTAAACTTTGATTGTAATTTCTAGTGCATTTAGTTCTTGGTATATAAATTCACGTTTGAAATTTCCTATTAGGGCTAGGGGCAAAATGGGAGTGAGTCCTGACATTGGGAAAAGTCAGTTGCCATCACCACCACATTACTCCTCATTCTTGATCATGGGATCATGAAGACTTACAAAATCTCTAACTCTGTAGAAGGAACAAGTGTAGAACTATTGTTCAGAGAGAGGTCATCGCTGTTTTTAAGGTGTTTCATTCTAGCTAGAGATTTACCTTGCAATGCAGATAGCAAACATACTCTCTACTTAAAAGTGTGAATTGTAGGGACTAGAGAAATGACCCTGTGGTTTGTGCTTACTATTCTTGCAGAACCTAGGGCTCAATTCCCAGCACCCATGCCAAGCAACTCACATCTATCTGTAACTCCAGTACTGGGGAATCTAACACCCTCCAATGGCCTTGGAAAGCAACTGCATTTATGTGGACTCAATGGGCACAAGCTCAAGCACATGCATATGCATCTAATTAAAATAATTCTAATTTTTTTAAATGTGCAGATGGCTATGTGATCTTTAAAAGCATGTGCTCCATTTCTGAAGCATTCATTCCCATATTTAATTAGGAAGATAACCAAGGCAGACCCCTACTCCAGGAGAGTAGTACCTAATTTCAACTATTCTAGCAGTTTGTGGCCTGGTTTTTAATGTCATGGAACCTACAAATATACTCTCCACTTTGAAAGAGGCTCTTGGCTCAAAATGTATTTCTTTAGAAAGACCCACCGAGAAGTCTAAAGAAAAAACCTTACCACAAGCCATGTACTTAGGCAGTCTCTTTCAAGTACCACTTAATGGCGTTGATCTGAACCACGGATCAGGGTTTGAAATCTGATGTGGCCACTCTCAGCTCTCCAATCACAGCTTCCCTGGAATAGGGAGCACTTATGGCTCTGGGTTAGCCTCTATTATTGAGGAGGTTTGGGGAGGAAGAGAGGAAATAGGAAGGACAGGCTGTTTCTATGAAGAAGAAGGAATTGAAACTGGGGCTAGAATGAAACTCTAATGAAGGATGCTGCCTTCTGGTTGGTCAGGGAGTGTCAGAGAATGAAGACCCTACACAAGACAGTCTGTCACAAAGGGGAAAAATAGATGGCATGCACCTGCTTGGAATTTTTCAGTGGGGCAGAGGGATACAGGAAAAGAGTAAAACTTAAAACACACAAAATACTTATCTTCCTTAGTCTCTGTGAATTTAATCCAGTATTTTCATACTATACATTTAGCTATGTAGCTACTCTCACACAAGTTCAACAGAGCTTTCCATTAACTTTTAGTTATGTTTTACATTCACTACAAGGAAATGGTTAAATTAACAACTACTATAAATACATATGCAAATATATGTTGTAGAAAACATGCCTTCAGAGCTATTGTCCAAACTGGTTATATAATGATGCTGTATTATTAATAATTTGGGAAGGGAAGTCAGGATCTTATACATATTTCATTCATAAAAGAGTCTAATATAGGGTTTCAGAACTAACTCATGGAAACTCTTGGACAAGTGATATCATGCTGTGGAACAATGGTCTGTACCCTGTCAATTGTATTCTAATGAAACACTGATTGACCAGTAGCCAGGCAGGAAGCATAGGCGGGGCAACCAGGCAGGAAGTAGAGGTGGGGTGACAAGAACAGGAGAATTCTGGGAGGAGGAAAGATGCAGTCTGCAGTCGTCACCCAGACAGAGAGAAAGCAAGATGAGAATACCTCACTGATGAAAGGTACCAAGCCATGTGACTAACACAGACAAGAATTATGGGTTAATATAAGATGTAAGAATTAGTTAATAAGAAGCCTGAGCTAATAGGCCAAACAGTTTATAATTAATATGGACCTCTGTGTGTTTATTTGGAACTAAATGGCTGCAGAACCAGGCAGGACAGAAACAACTGTCAACAATATCATATAATCCTTGACATAAGCCAGATGAAAGTCTACACAGAAATCTCCCTTCAGTAAATGGTGAGAACAAGCATTTAAACACACTCAACTAGACACTACTGTGTGCCACTGGCATTGGTGTATCTCATTAGAGCTCAGAGTTGATGTAAAGTATAGCCAGGTGCTATCTTAGTTTAAGTAACATGAAGCAAGGAGCCAAACAAATTCATTTGATTTGCAAGAATATACATCCCATTTAGCTGTTTAATCTCAGAAACATCGTTGGTTGGAATGTATGGTATCTTTCAGATAGCTGAGACTTTGCAGTGTCTGCTTTCTTGCAACCTTGTTGAGGTTTCTCCAGAGAACAAAATATTCTGCAAATATAGAGAGACAGTATTACAGGACAGAATGATTATTCATAAACACATTATAAAGGCATTGACCAGTCAATAATTTGAAGCATGGTGGGATCAACACATAGCTTAAGGTTGGAACCCAAGTTTCCTCCAAGGAATGACATTATATTGAAATGACTCCAGATCTGTGAAGACCATCACTACCAGAGTCTGGATATATTCTTCCATCCTGTGACTAGAAGCATCTAAGAGTCTTTGATGACATTTTCAAATTCTCATTCAGAGTGTAAACCTGGGAATACTTTCAGACTGTTAGAAAGAGAAATGAACTGTAATTTATTTTGGTTGGGTTAGAAGAAAGGTTTCCTGTTGTATGATATTTTGATTGCATTCTGATGCTCCCAAGACTGACAATAATGTTTGTTTTGAATCAGAGGGCAGAGCCAACTACTATCTGTCCAAAATGAACCATATAGGTTTTGGAGGACTGAGGACAGATAGAGAGACAGGAAGTAGCAGGACAGAGCTTAGAGAGGGTCTTGGCCTTTTCCATTCAAGAAACAAAAGAGGAAGTTACTGGTTGCTTATCCACCACTTTTCTAATCATTCAGGTTCTTATTCTGTTATCTAAGTCCATGTTTTTACTGATAAATGATAATTAGATAAAGGCATCATCTGGTGTCCAACTCGGGGCACAAAATCACCAGGTAACCACTAGCTCCTGGCTTTGCAGCCTCTAGAGCTGCCTTTGCAGCTTACCCTAAACCCTCTGAGTGAGCTTGGGATTATCTTGTTGCAGCCTCTCTACAACATTCCCAGGCCCAGAATCCACAAGCCCCAAACTCCACAGGCGTCTGGGCTCCATATGCCACAGGAGTTAGCCACCTACTCCAGCCCAGTCTGTCTTCAGGCAGTCCTGTGCCCCCACTTCCTGCCACACGTGTTTCTTCTGCACATTCCCATGTCCACTTTTCAGGCAGCTGGCTCCCTCTCCTCATGGGTTGTGGCTTCCCTTGGATATGCTTCTTTGGCTGCTGCCACACCATCCATGTCAGAAGCCTTGACACCAGCTCAGGGTCTTATTGTTGCTGGGATTGCCACATACTCCTAGCCATCAGCTATGTATTATTAGCAGCTGCAGCTGCCCTCAGCCATTCTATGCACTGCTTGTGTTCTCTGCCCAGCCATGCTATGCAGCAATAGCCAGCCTCACACTGCAATGCCATCATCATCAGATCTGGTGAGATACCTGGGAATTCTTAAGGGGTGGTGGAAATTAATTTAAAAACACATTTTTGCTCACATTGAAAATAGGAAGCAATAGTACAATGCAGAGATTTAGGTCTCTATATAGTTTTACAATGGGTGGTATGAAAATGGAGCAATTAAATGAAGGGATAATCAACTTAACTGAGATTGACATAAGGTCAACTATAATTATTGTGATTTTGGTAATTCATGTTTTATCCCTAAAAATATTGTTTGTTTGATATTGGTGCCAAATACCAAAAATTGACTGATAATATACAGTCTTTAGAAAGACATACTAATGAGACTAAGAAAAATATTCACACACAGACAGAAGAGTTTAGAGCAGAAGCTACCGCACCTTTACATTATGAAACTGAAGAGGAGCAGCCCAAAGTTATTAGAAAACTAACTTCAGTTTATCTAATTACCATTCAAGAACAACCATCAGATTATGGGTACCCCTAAGGCTATTCAGAAGTTAACCAAGATCTTATAGAAAAGTCAAATTTTGAAGAGATTTAAGGAGGCAGTCATTTCATATGGTATTGATTCAACTTTTGTAAAATAGATGGTAAATTCATGGGTCACTTGGAACAGAATTATTACACAAGACTAGAAAGATTTAGTTACAGCAGTATTGGAAGCTGGTCCTCAGTAACAATGAAAAACAAGATAGAGAGATGAAGCTAGGGTCATAGTACAATGAGGTAGGACTAGATGTTATGAAATTTCCCCAGGTAAAATTCTTGGTGAGTGACATGGGATTCTTCTCTCTCTGTTGTGAATTTGTTTTATTACCATTGGTTAATAAAGAAGCTACTTTGGCCTATTGCAGGGCAGAATAGAGCAAGCGGGTAAACTCAACTGAATGCAGGGAGAAAGATGGAGTCAGGCAGAAGCCATTTAGCTGCTGAAGGAGAAAGATGCCAAAACCTTACCAGTAAGCCACAGCCTCATAGTGAGACACAGATTAATAGAAATAGGTTAATTTAAAAAATATGAGCGATCTGGAAATATGCCTAAGCCATTGGCCAAATAGTGTTGTAATTAATATAGTTTCTGTGTGATTATTGGGGTCTGAGAGGCCAGGAAATGAAAGAGCAGCCTCCATTTACAGAATGATGCCCAATGTGGAGCAAGAATTTCCACATAAAGCCCGAGAAAGCTTTAAAAAAGGATTATAGACAGACAAGAATAAAGTTAAGTATGGCTTCTTGGTAGTAGCATTTTCTGGGGTGGGCTCTGTTTGCTGAGGCAAGCAGAGGTGTGGCTTCTTTAAGAGAGGCTTTCTGACTCAGCATTAATGGCAAAAAACTTGGGGCTCTATTAAGAGTCTCTGCTGCCAAACATTTAAATAGTGTTTATGAGCAGCTGGCATCAGGCTTCTTAGTGGTGGCATGAATCTAGAAATTCCACAGAGTTATGAAAATAAATCTGGCCCCCACCAGTACCTCTAGCATGAAACTAGACTCTCAGGAGGCCAAAGAATGGGTCAGAGCCAACAGTCAAAGCCACATATTTAATCCTAGCCATGCTGCTTAGCAGATTAAAGACTCATTTGCTCAGAATAAGATAGAGATATACAATAAAAACAGATTCAGATAGGGAAAGAAACCTCTAAATTGTTTACAGTTTGTTTAAAAATATATGTTGACTTGGGAGATAAAAGAAAAAGATAGAGAAAGTACTTTTAAAAAAAGAATAGCCAGGTATGATGACACATGCCTTTAATCCCAGTGCTTGGAAGACAGAGGCAGGCAGACCTCTGTGAGTTCAAGGCCAGCCTGGTCTACAGAGTGAGATCCAGGACAGTCAAAGATACACACAGAAACCCTGTCTTAAAAAACCAAAAATTAAAAAATAAAAGTAAAAGAAATAGAGTAAAAAAATAAGCATACAAAGATGATAAATACACAAAAAATCTGGATAATGTATGTTATTGTGTTGTTTTTGAACTTTTTGACTGCTGGGGAAGGAGCAACAGCTACTAAAAGAAATTTGATTATAAATTCTGCTGGATTAATCCAACCTATATATTTTGAAAATGCCTTGACTTCAAAATTTAAGTCAAAAGATATGCTACTTTGGAAAAGAGGTTTTGCTTTGATTTTCACAGGAAATGAGAGTCTATGGATTCATTCTTGGTTAAGAAAAATAAGGTTTGATTGAGGACATCCCCCTTAAAAATCTCCAGTGGAAATGGATGGACCAGATGATCCAACGCTTCAGAGCACCTCTGTTGTAGTTTCTTCTAAGTTCTGCATCCAGAACAACTTTAAGGCAGCTGGCTGGGATGATTAAGCCTCACAGAATACTCTAGGCAGGAATTGACTGTAATCCTAAATTTCCTTTGGGTCCCCATAAGATTAGCAGAACCCCCAATCAGCATGAAATAGCCTAGAAAAATCTATGCCTACACTCCCAAATAATAGATTAGGGATGTTTGTCTTTATTTAGCATGTTGGTTATAAGTTGTCATGGATATTGGTCAGGAAAAATCTAAACAAAGGAGATTAGATTCAGGGTTTTTGATTTGAAAAGAAAAATGGGAGAAATGTTGTGAGATAATGTTCTTATATACTGTAAAGATTTGTCACTTGTATTAATTTAATAAAATACTTGTTGGCCAGTAGCCAGGCAGAAAGTATAGGTGGGGAAACCAGACTAAGAGAATACTGGGAAGAGGAAAGACAGAGAGTCACAGTCTCCAGTCAGATATAGAGGAAGCATGATGAGAATGCCTCACTGAGTAAAGGTACCAAGCCATATGGCTAAATATAGACAAGAATTATGGATTAATTTAAGTTGTAAGAACTCGTTAATAATAAGCTTGAACTAACAGGCCAAGTTATTTTATAATTAACATAAGCCTCTGTGTGTTTTTTTAGGATTGAATGACTGTGAGTTCAGGCAGGATAAAAACTTTTGTCTATAGGTGAGGGCTATTATTGTGATTTGGAAAGACAGATTAAATTTGATGATCAACTCTTGGCTCTATGTCACAGAGCTGCTTTGAAAGCTTGGTACAGGATCAAAGAACTAGGAAAAAGGACTGAGCCATTTACTAAAATTATACAAGGTCCAAAAGAAGTTTTCACTATTTTTTTGCAAGAAAAAAAAACCAAGAACAACAAAAACTGCAGCTGTAAATAGAATGATATCAGATTCAGAATTTAGAAAATATTAATTGAATCTTTGTCTTTTAAAAATACTAATTCATAATGTAAAATGGTGATTAGACTTTTAAAGGCAAGATATGCACCTATAGATGAATGGATTAGAAATACAGCTGATATTTATCTCATGCTTATGATGATACATGGATAAAAGTGATTTCTAAAAATTTTTAAGAAAAATCAAAACGTTAGATATTTTAATTATGGTAAATCAGGTCATCTGAAAAGGAATTGTAGGCAAGGCATTCCTAGGATCAATTTTTTCTAGAGATAATTCAAACTGAAGGCCCCATTCTTCTAGAAGGTGTGGCAAAGGCTGTCAGTGGACTAATGAATGAAAATCAACATGCAACAGGCCAAGAAACTCTTTGCTATCAGGAAATGCCTTAGGGGGACTCTTGCAAATTCCCACGTCGAATTTGGTTCAATCACTCCTTATCAGTATTGGGAAAACTCCTCCACAGATCATTGCCTGTTGTGAAAAACCATACTACTCTGAATAACAGAACAACTTCATTTGATAAATTAAAATTTTCATAAGAGACCATAAAACAAGTCTTTTGGCAAGCTTCTATGAATGATCAAAGACCAAAGTTAAAAATACAAATAAATGGCATTGTAACTGATGGTTTGGTAGACACAGGAGAAGATGTAGCAACACTTGAACTAAAAATTTGGCATCCAAATTGTTCACTTCGGGAGGTTAATGTTCAGCTTCTAGGGATTGAAACTTTACCTTTGGTAAAGCAAAATACAAGATAGGTAGAACATAGGGCCAGAAGGACAGAGAAGATAATTAAAGCCATATGTGGTTAGCATAGCAATGAATTTATGAGGATGTGATTTGATACAGCAATGGCATACCCAGATTAATTCCTCTAATTTTAGAAAAAAAAGCATAAACTAATTTATGTTTCTGAGAAAAAACATTACAAGGAGTTATCAAGTGCAATCACCAACCATTTAGGTTGTACATAAACAAGGCAAATACCTGTTGACATTTCAAAGGTACCAACAGCCCTATTTTTAAATTGATTAACTGAAAAACCTGTGTGGGTGGAACCTTTGACAACAGAAAAATTACAATCATTAGAACATCTGGTACAGGAGCAGCTAAATGTTTGACATATTGAAGAACAGACTGGTTCTTGGGATTCTCCTATATTTATCCTTAAAAAGAAATCTGGAAAATGGAGAATGGTAAGCGATCTAAGAGCCATTAATAAGTTGATTCAGCCAGTGGACTCTTTACACCCTGAAATTCCCTTGCCTACTCTATTACCTAAAGGATGCTCTATTACAGTAATTGATTTAAAAGACTTTTTAAAACTTTATCTTTACAAGAACAGGATAGAGGGAAAATTTGCCTTTGCAATGCCTACTTAAATTCATTCCCAGCCTGTTAAAAAAATATCAATAGAGAAATCTTCCACAAGGGATGTTAAAGCCCTATCTTGTACCAATATTTTATACAACAGCCATTGGAAATAATTCATTGTCAATTTTCTCAAACTATAATTTATCATTATATTGATGATATCTTAAAAGCTGATTCAAATGCAGATACCTTAGAGGAAATATTTGAAGCACTAAATTTTTTTTGGCCTTGTTGGGGATTACAAATTGCTGCTGTGTAGTAGGAGGAGCGGCAGGCTGCATCCTGCTGCCCAGCTAGCTTAGCCCCAAAATAATTATACAGAAACTGTATTCATTTAAACACTGCCTGGCCCATTATATCTAGCCTGTTTTTGGCCAACTCTCACATCTTGCTTTAACCCATATCTAGTAATCTATCACTTGGCAACAAGCCAAGGAAATGATAAGGTAATGTACTATTTCTTCTTTGTATAACCAAACTCTAATACCTGCAGAAAGTAACCCAAGGTTACTCAAGGAAATGAAATTTGCCAAATGGATGTGTTTCACTTTTTAGAGTTTGGAAAATTAAAATATGTTCATCATATTATAGAAACATTCAGGATTTTAATGGACAACTGCTTTGATTTCTGAAAAGGCTGATTCTATAATTACACATTTATTAGAAGTTATCGTCATCACTGGGATACTTGTAAAAATTAAGACAAACAATGCTTCAGCACATGTCTCTAGTAAAATGGAAACATTTTGCATATTACAATATAAAGCATATTAGAAGTACACTACTCAATTCTATTAGGCAGGCATTTCTAGGAATATTTAATCACACTTTAAAAAAAAGCTTAATAAACAGAAAGGAGCAATAAAGATCTCCTAGAGATAGATTGTACAATGCTTACTAACTTTAAATTTTTTTAAATGATCACAAAAAAGGCATGACAACTGTGGAGAGACATTGGATAATAAAAAAGCCTGCTGAATTAAATCAGCATGTATATTTTAAAGATGTGTTGACCTCAAAATGGAAACCAGGATATGTGGAGGAAGAGGTTTTGCTTTTGCTTCCATGGGAGAAGAAAGGCTATGGATTCCAGCAAACTTGATAAAGATTATATTTGAACAGCAGAGACCTCTTGGTCAAAAGAGGTGATATAGTTCATCAAACAGCTTTGCCATCTAATATAAACTAACTTATAAGACTAACAAACACCTTTCATTTGATCAGATATAACCTGCCAAAAAGGAAATTCCCCAGAGTCAGGGTTGGGGCAGGGTTTTTTTTTTCTTTGTCTTTCCAAAAGAATGGAAATGGTCAACTAAAGAATCTTAAGACCACTGGAGAAACTAGACATCTGAAGAAAAAGGACAAATCATTCAGAAAAAAAGTCCCCCCCCAAAGAATCAATTGGCCTAATGACAAAGCACATTTTCAGCAGAATAAAATTTTATAAATTTTCCAAATGTTTGTTTCTGCTGTTCTCTACATATATATAAGACAAATGATCTTTTTGTAGTCCTGGTTCAATTAAAAATTAAAGCTGGCTTTGGAGTTGGAGCACTGTTCTCTCCTTCTCCAAACCCGAGCATGCTTTGCTAAATGAAAATCCAACATTTCTATCTCTTGTCAAAAGAGCCACCTGTTATGAGACATAAGAAAAACCAAATTAAGAGACTATTCTATTGCCACTAATATCATAATCATTTGGTTTTATTTTGACTCTTTAAAATTTTTCTTAAGGTATAAATATTATCTCAAAATTTATAAGATTAATATATGTGTGTATATGCATATCAACTTTGTGTTGTGATATTAGTGGTCATATAGAGTATTAATTCTAGAAAAAGGCTTAATCTAGCTTCCTGTATGTGATTTGGGGCATGAGTTTCTATCAGGGAACTAGGAATTAAGTTTGTGTACCCTGGATATACTTAACAAATTATGGCTCTTTAACATCTCTGAGATCTGCTGTATATGGCATTTAAAATGTTCAATTTTTCTGTAGTGAACCACGACTATTCCTCATAGTGACCTTTGCCATTTCCAAAAGGAGGATGGGGTCCCTTTCAATGATTCTACATGGATTGTGATAATGCCACCAAGCTGACAAATACCACCCAAAGATCAGATTTGGACTACAAACTGCTCAAGACAATTTCAAAGCAGTAGCTAACATGGTCCAGCCTCATGCACTACTCCAGACAGGACTTCAGATAAGCCCTGCAATTGCCCATTACACAGAGGCTGGCAACAAATGACACAACTAGCTCTCCCAGGACTTGACCATTATCTCAATTTTCTCAGGGTCTCCAAAAGATGCCGTTGCCCTCCAGACAACAGTAAGCAATCTAGAGAACATAATGCCCACATTCCTAAGAAGTGGGATGGGTGGGTTTTGGTCATTCAATAGTTCATGGATATTTATCATCATTTAGTGGGGTTGGTTACAAGTTGTAATTGGTAATGGTCAGGGAAAAAACCTGAACAAAGGAGATTAGATTCAAGGACCTCATTCTGAAAAGAAAAGGGGTGCATATCAAAATGATAGGATAAGAGTGTAGATTATAGAATCTATTTTTAAACTAAAAATGCAGTTAATCTTATTTTACATCAGTATGGATTTTTATATATTGCTATAAAGTTAAGGTTATTATTTGTTAGAACATTCTGTATATACATTTCTACTCTTGTTTAAGATATTGAACCTATGCAGATCATTTAACAATATAATGTAAATTTCCATTTCTTGAAAATTATTCTTACAAACTGTTTGAGATTATTAAGAAATGTAGGTTAGTAGTTAGTTATCTCTAACAGTAAATTTGTGGCTGTGTTAGGTATGTTTTCAAGGTCAAACAAATACATTTTAGATAGGGGTCTTCAAACACTTCAGAGATCTATAGAATATGGTATTTAATATGTTTTTAATAGCATAAGACTTTTTATGGCAATGAGACACATCTGCTCCTGGCAGCACTAAACTACTTCAGAGAGAATGATGGGCACTGAAGAACCTCCATATCATGTTTGCTTTCTTTGTGGCAAAAGTTATTCACTGGGCAACAAACTGCCCTTGCCTCAACTCCTAACAGTATGCTGTCCAAATTGAACAAGCATGACACAAAGAAAGAGATGACCAAACATTGTCAAGACAAGGTGGAACAGTTCTTTCCTGCTTCACAGAAAAGTCTGCCAGATAATTTATGACTATAGGCTGAAGATGGATGCCCCAATATTACAGAGGAACTTTGTGTGACTGTCCAGGCAACCAGCTGTTTCTCTCATTTCTATAGTTCAGAAGCTGTTTGTTCTGCACTTCCTGTTTGCCCAAGTAATATTTTATCCTTCTTGGGTCTCAAATGGAGATTGAAGACTACATATTTATAGTTTTCATTGTTACCAAATTCAGAAAAGAAACTCATAAAAGAGGTGTAAAGTGTATAAAGCTTAAATTGTTTATACAAGCACATGTTTGAGGTAAAAAAAAATATTAGTTTTAGGTTGTAATCTTAGTTAAGACAGAAAATGAATTAGGGCCAAAACTTTGGACTCCTCAAGATAGATAATGGAATATTTTCTCTGAATTTGCAAAATGCAAATGGACTGGACATTGTGAATATAATTCTTACCTGATGCTTGCTCCTATTGCATATAATTTTTCTGTGATTTATAATTCTTACCTGATACTTTTTTGTATTGTATATAATTTTTCTATGTCAGAATTAAAACATTCCCTTTCTATTTAGACAAAAATATGGAAATGTTATGTGGTATTTTGACTGTATTCTGATGTTCCCAAGACTGAAAATAAAGCTTCTTTTGAATCAGAGGGCAGAGCTAGCTACTAGCTGACCAAAACTAATCATAGAGGTTTTGGAGTACTGAGGACAGATAGAGAGACAGGAAGTAGCAGGGTGGGTCTTAGAGAGGGTCTCAGTTTTGTTTTGCTTGAGGAACAAAAGAAAGAGGTGACTGGTTGCTTCTCTGCCGGTTCTCTGATCATTCAAGTTCTTACCTCAATATCTGACACCTGAGTTTTTATTGATAAATAATAATTATATAATCAATTTTCATTATGATAGGAGAAGTAAACAAAGGACCCAGTGCTTTGAGAGTAAACTGTACCTCATTGAGGGAGCATTGTTTCACAGAACTACACGTAAGTCTTGGTTGTCTAGTGCTTACTGCCCATTGATAGAACAGCAGAAGACTGCTTAATTAGCCACATGCTACTGCGGAAATAGGAAGATATGCATTACTTTTATCCAAAGAAGTACTCGTTACAGTGTTCTTAATGGCAAGATGGCTAGCTTTGGGTATTAGCATTTGTCTGAAGGTGTTGCCCTAGGAATCATAACCCAACTTTAGTCTTCTTTTGACCTAAGCCCTAAATTGCATTGTATCACCAATATATTTGAATTACCTTTTTTTTGTGAACTTGAAAATGCTTCTAAGATACCTTTGACTGTTGGTCTGGCTGACTGAAACCCAGAAAGGAAAGTTTGGTAAAATCACTTATTGTCTGAAATTCTGCTAGCATCAGAAAGGTGGAGTGTTCAGCCTTTGTTAGTGCTAGACACAGTGTAGGGATAAACTAGGAGAAGGTAGGAGTGAGCAGTTATAAGTGGCATCTAAGCAGCAGGGAACACAGCCTGTCTGTATCTGAAGATGCTTTCCCTTGATCCTTTGCTGCTGGAACCAAGGTAGGTTCCCTGGCTTTAAAAGCCTGCTGATGAGACAACATAAGAGGAAAGAGCAAACTTTGTATGTGTTTGTACCCATCAGGTGCTCTTTATCTGCACTGAAGAATGGATTTGAACTTGTTTTAACAACAACAAAAAATCTCCTATGTTATCTAGCAAAACATAAACATCAGAAAATAGTGTGGTCTCTTTAATTTTTAATTTCAGCAATCTTGGGAAAAGAATAATTATCAATAATGTGCATTCAGTGAGTGGAGTTTGGTTGGATATAGCCAGGGTATACTTAGCACAGAATGTCTCTGTTATGACATTTGTGAGAACAGAAAGACTGGAACATTCCAGTTTGAAACAGAGTCAATAGAAACAGCGAAAGAAAGGTACTAAAGGAAATGCTTAGTAAATTCCTTGGGAGTGAGTGGGGAGGAGAGACCATAAGAGGAAATACTTAGGTGTCATAGAAGATCAAGATACACTTGTTGAGGAGGTTTTGTCCCCAGTTTTGGTTATGCTACAGAACTCTCTGTCTCTCAAGTAATTGTCAGTTGGTCCAAATAGAAATGCTAGTACTACTCAGACCATTCACAGGGAATTAGCTCTAGGAACCTCAGAAATGCCCAGATCTACAGATACTCAAGTTCCTTATATAAAACAGCATTGGTTTATGTACAACCCACACATGCTCCCATAGAATAAAAATCTTTAATTTACTTATAATTCCTAGAACAATATAGTTGCTATGAAAATAAATGTAAAATATCTTTAAATGTTTTGTACAGATTTAAAGCTTCTTTGTTTCTTTTCTCTTTTGGAATACTCTCTATCTGAGTTTGTTTGAATCTACAGGTAGAGACCCCAAGCTGTACCACATGGGGGTCTGATAATGTTTACCTAAGGGCACACGCATGGCTTCACTTTCTATGTAACTTCCCATGTCCTCATTTTTAGAACTTTCTTAGTTTTGTTCTTCTTGAGATGTGCACTATTTGAGGAGCTACAGCCCGAGTAATAGTGGTCAAATCAGGATTTTTCAATTAAAGCTTCATTATCCTGTGATAACAATCTCATAAATGAAAGCTGAGATTCCTGTTGGCCACATTCCAGCTTTGCTAAAGCAATAAATGACAGGCCACAGCAGAAACACAATAAAATAAGAAAGAAACCTTGCGGTGATTAAACTTTATTTTCATTGTAAACTACTGTGCAATCAAAGTTCAAAAACTAGATATTGGTGTTTATTTCTTTAATTCCTTTTATAACATCAGTAATATACTGTGCTACGTTCATATCATCTATGAAGTCAGCTATAATATGTACAAATAGCTAGCTGACTAAGAATCTTTCTTACTACTGTCTCTTAAAATAAGAGATGAATATTAATTTTCAATAACTTGCAAACTAAGTTATGCTAAATTTGAGCACATGATTGGAGACAAGCATTGTTTTTAGTTTATACAACAAATCCTTCTACTTCCTCCCTTACTCCTCTTCTTTTACAATTTTATTAGTTTGTTTCTATACTGAAAGGACACAATATATATAAAGGAGAAGCTGGGCTCATCTACAGAAATATCTTGATCTTAAATTTTCCTGAAAAGCAGAACCTGGTGTGCAAATAATGTTTGGATCCAGTGGCAGGATGTGTTGAGTATTTTGTTTCAAAATTTTGATTGAAAATGAAGGACTTTATTAAATAATACATTTTCCTGGCACAGTCAAACACCTGGATTCAGATAGATTAAATTCAAGCCTTTAAAAAATTGTTTTGTGCTCTCTGTCAAAAATATTAAAGCAGTTCAGTAAGTGGGTTGCAGACACACAGTCTGTGTTGTGTTCTTTCAAAGAAGTGGCCCCTGAATATATCTGACAGAAAACAACACAGTAGGAATCCCACACTTACTTTGTATTTTAGCTCCCCAAAAGTTGTATTTCCTAAAACTTGTTCCATCTAGTATTCAAAATGTCTTCTTAACATGTAGCTTGAGAAGATCTTCTCAAGTACTCCATGTCAGTTCCTATCAAGTGCTTAGTAGATCTTTTAAGGGCATTTTGTGTTATTTACAAAGCGTCTTTTTGCTTGTTGTTGTTGTTGTTTTGGTTTTTCTAGTCAAGACTTCTCTGTGTATCTTTGACTGTCCTGCAACTCAATCTGTAGACCAGGTTGGCTTTGACTATATAGAGATCTGCCTGCTTTTGCCCCGAGAGTGCTGGGATTAAAGGTGTGCATCACCATGCTCATCTTACAGAAAGCTTTTATGATGCTTTAAAGGTGTCAATAACCAGGCTATCCCCTTTCAATATATGTTTTTAAGGAAATATTGGTCAATTGTAAAAGAGAAATGTTAATTAGATACACAACAAAAAGAATGTTCATCAAGATTAGGATTTTTTTCATAGACTGAAGCTGTAACAAACACCACTAAATGATTATTTTAGGACAATATATACTATTAATTCAGAGTGAATTAATAGAACTAAGTGAAATAGAACTAAATGAAGAAAGCAGATGACAAAATTTGATTCCATATTTTTGTTAGAAAACAAATCTTTATACAAAAAGAAGAACAGAAAGGAAAAGGGGTATAGTTGAAGGTGAGGATAAGGAAAATGTAAAAAATGTATTTAGCAATGGTGAGCTGAATGGATATCTCACATAGGAGTTTTACCTTTCTAATTACATGTATAAGCATATATTATGTTTATAATTAGAAAAGGATTGTTTTAAAATTCTAATGGGTTTACTGAGTTTTATGGCATGGTTATTGAATGTTTCCTGAAAACCCAGGTGGTAAAGGCTTAATTGGTCCCCAGCCTGGTACTGTGGGATGTCCTGGAACCTTTAAGGATTGGAATCTAATGAGAGGTATTGGGGGATTGGGTATGGCTTTAGAGAGAACAGTGGAATCTTTTTCCTTCTTCCAGTCTTTTGCCTTTAAGCCATGAAGTGGTTTTGTTTCATCCCCACTGTGATCTACTGCCTCTTCACAGGCTCTCAAGCTGGGATGGTAGTAGTGGTGGTGGTTTGTTATGGATTAGAATGCCCCAAATTGTGAACTACAGTAAATCTTTTCTCTTTATAACTTGAGTATCTTAGGATTATTTTCAAAACTAGAGGTAGGGAGTTGACACTTGACATTTCCAGCAAGCTGTATATTGTAGAAGGAGTTTCTCTGTGTCCTGATAGATGCTCCCAAATAACCACACAGAGACTTATTATTAATTATAATTGATTGATAAATAGCTCAGGCTTGTTACTAACTAGCTCTTACATTTGAAATTAACCTATATTTCTTATCTAAGTTCTGTCATGTGGCCTGGTGCCTTTTCTCAGTACAGCAAGTTGTTCTCCGATTCCTCCCCTTTTTCCTCATACTCTCTTTTTGTCTTCAAATCCGGCCTAACCTCTACTTGTCCAGCAATTTGCCAGTCAATTTCTCTATTAATCCAACCACAGTGGCATATATTCATACAGTGTAAAGGAATATTCCACAGTTTTTTAAAATAACATTTATAGTAGTAGACCATGAAGGTTTCAGTAAGTTCTGTATTTGAAAATGAAATTGTGAAATAAACCGAGGTTTATTATCACTCAAGATAACATCTGTGTTATTTTAACTATTTCAGGGAAAAGTAAATTAAATAAAGGATAGAAGGGTACTGGTTGAAGCAGGTAACTTAGTGTGTTGTGAGTTTGCCTGTCATTTCATCCTAAAGATTTTAGGATGAAAAAGGTAACATAATGCCTGATATTGTCTCTCCAAAATAAATTGAGCAGAAAAACAAAAGCACCCTGAGGGGAAGGCCATGGTAACAAGGCATAGAGGCTCAAGACTGGGGTAGTTTCTTGAAACTGCTAACTTTGTCAGAAAGGTTACAAAACTGATGTTTTTGTAAGGCCATCTTCTCACTTTGCTAAACAATGGAAGCACTATTTCATAAGGGTCAACATTGAAACCATTCATATTGTTTAAAATGAGATAAAGTTATTATGAATAGAAAGGCTATCATAATTTACTAAACTGTGTTAAACCTATAGTGATAATTTTTAAGACAGATTTTTAAACTCAGCAAACTACTATAAACTACTACCATATATATACTGTACTATAGTATAAACTACTGTACTGAGGTCTGGTTGCTAATACCAAGTAACAAGTTTCAAGTCCTATACAGAAAGGTTGAGGAGCTGAACCTAGTCTTTCCCCCCCATAGCTGAAGGGATGAATGAACAATGTGAATTTTCTAAATGAGTGATCTGACGTAGAATTTATAACTGCTAGGTTAAATACTTTTTAAGTTTTACCTATTTATGTATAATCTGGTGTCATTGTCCAGTAAGTCACTCAAAAGGTTTCCAGTCACTCAGTGGGCCCAGGTGGTCTGTGGAGAGTTTTTATATAGCAACAAGAAGCACTAGGAGCTTTCAGAAAAGGGAATCTCAAACTCCCACAGGAAAAAACGTGGGGTTCAGAGGTCACATGTCAATTTCATTCTGCCTAGTAGCCTAGAAATAACCTACCCCATAGTAGGTTTCGACTTTGCATGCATTCCTCCCTATCTTTCCTGTGCCCAATGAATCCCATGCTTATTGCCTTTTATTATATTTATTTATAATATAATAAATAATATATATTTATTATATTAAAGGTGTTTGTTTTTGTTTTTCAAGACAGGGATTCTCACTGTAGTCTTGACTATTCCAGAACTCTCTCTATAGAAAAGGTTGGCCTTGAACTCATAGAGATCTGCCTGCCTCTGCCTTCAAAATGCTGGGATGATCGGCATGTGCCACCACCTCTAGACTGTCATTTATTATAGTAAAGAAAATGTGGAGAGCACTATCTTAGGGCTCTCTGGGTTTGCAGCAAACTTCAGCTGCTTTTGCATGCCGTCCAACAGCATCCCATTTGAGAAAGAAAAGAGATCAAACATGCTTCTTTCCAAAGAGTTGAAAGTCCATCATAAGCCAAAGCTGATGACTAGCTTCCTGCTTTGCTTGCCTTGACAAGAATAGTGTCTTCTCCATTAGAATGTTTTTAAGAGCAGACAGAACAGTGGATGAAAGGGATGTGTCCTATAGATATAGTCTTTGGAGATTCATCCAAACATACAAACCAAAGCTCCAACTGCTGGGGAGAAAAAAAAATCCCAGAAGACAGACAGAAACAGACAGACAGACAGACAGGAAAATCAGCAATGAAATTAGAGCTGCAGCCCTTGCTGATTTAGGTTTTGGAAGACCTCTTCTCTCTCTCTCTCTCCCCCTCCCTCCCTCCCTCCCTTCCTT
>LOEQ01002681.1:192856-223661 GCA_001685075.1 Bramus lutescens
ATGCTGGGAGAAAGAAAGCTGAGTCTGGCAGACCATGAAGCTCCGGCCCAAGATGGATGTAGGTTAAAATATTCCTGGTAAGCCACCACCTCGTGGTGTTGCACATATTAATAGAAATGGGTTAATTAAGATTAGAGAGTTAGCCAAGAAGAGGCTAGAGAAATGGGCCAGGCAGTGTTTAAATAAATACAATTTGTGTGTTGTTATTTCAGGTGTAAAGCTAGCCATGTGGGAGCCAGGCGGGACGAAAAACCGGCCCACTCCCCTATCACTACAGTCACTGCTTTCCCTTCTGGAGCTTCAGTTGCCTCCAGAATGTCTCACCTGGGTTGCCAATAGCTGGATTTTCTTCCTGATATTATTATCCCTATTCAGGGCTGATCTGGGAGGGAGGGAGTCAAGCCGTCTGTCTTGACAGACCCTTACATGTCTTGTTCCTTCCTCACTCATTCCACCTTTGCATAGGACCACACCAGGAACAAATTTCTTATCAGCCTTTCTGTTTTCTTTAATCTTAGTTTGAAACTATGATTTCTGTTCTGTCATTGAAAACTTACTCAACTGACTATCATCTTGGCTTTTTATCATTTATAATTATTTTACTTATATGTATGCTTTACAAGCAACTGATTAAATTGAAAAAGTGAAGTAAAGGTTTGTGGCTATAATCTTGCTTTATGTGCCCCAGCATATTTGCATTAGCATGGGCTGAGGTACAGGCGTTTCCTTTCCTAATTTATACCCATGTATTACCTTCCAAAGACAGACAGACACAGTCTCTCTCTGTATATATTATGTATTATGTATATTTAAACACACAATAGAAGTGAGTGACTTAAAGAACGTAAAGACAATACTCTAATAAGTAACTGAGACTTCAGAATTAGAAAGTGACACTAAACTTAAAGAAAGTGACTTAATGAATACAGAGTCCTTTCCTTTTGGTCTTTCTCGCCAGTAAGTTCTGAACCCTTCTGTTTCGTTGGCACTGGACTAAAAATTTTTCCTAGGGTTCTTTCTCTGTAAATGGGATGTTTGGACTTATATCAAATGATGTATCTCCGTGATATGCAGGTGTCTTTGGCTTCTTAAAGGATTGATATGTTCAGACTCTCCTTCAGCAGTCATTTCCTTCAGTTTGGCACAGAAAGACAGATCTTATTGCTTGCTCTCCAGGGTGCAGCGGTGAGGCCTGCTAGCCTTGAAGCTCCTGGTGCTGCTGGACTCCTGCAGTTCGTCTCCTGTAGTCACTGAAAGCTTTTCAATTTTCTCCATTTCTCTCTTAGGGGACAGTGGGAAGCTTGAGGATTCCTATGCTTTCAAAGTTTTTCGTAGAACTTGGAGCTCATGCAGCCTGGACCAGGTACCTTGCTGCAGGAGAGAGGCAGTACTTTTTGGCTTTGATTTATTCAGTTTATTTCATTTGTCTTTTAAAAATACTATTGGCATTCCTTTACTCTGAGAAAATACCTGAGATAATCCACTTGAAAAAGGGAGCATTTGTTTTGCTCATAGTTTCAGAGGTTTTCCATCCTATTGGTTGGTTGGCGCTGTAGCTTTGTGCCTGTGCTATCGGTCATAGAATATAATGGTGAGAGCATGCGGCAGGGGACTCCTGCTCCCTTGATGACAGGTGGGACGAGAAGAGTCGGGAGAGGGAGCTAGAGAGAGAATAAATATGAGAATATGAGAGACAATGAAAATGAAGCGGTGAGGGTCAAGGCACCACTCTCTGCAGACCCAAGTTCCTTTCCTTAGCCTGTCTACCAAAGGTCTCTCACCTCAGAGTCTCCACACACTGGGGAGTGGCCCTAGTGCTGATTTATTTTGCTTTGTCTTTGTTTTCTAGTAAAGTTTCTGTGCCATCAGCGTTCCCTTGGTCCTTCAGCACTCAAGGCTGCGACTCTCATACCAGGGGTCTAGCATGGCAGCCTACTGAAGAGTGATGCAGAAAGACGGTGGCCAGGGCAGAAAGAGGTCAAGGGTGGGGGTAAAGGGCGCTGTGATTATAGGCAGAGTTGAGTTGTGAGCCTAGAGCATTGGGAGGAGGCTGGAAAGCAATTGCTTACCTTTCCTTCAGGCATCTTTTAATTTCTTAAAACAAAATAAAATAGGCTGTAGGCTTAAAAACATCAAAGTATCATTACTTTGGTTTTGGTAATTGCTTTCATTTTAATGTTGCTGTTAGTTGTGGATGGGTATAGAAATGATTGTGTTGTAAGAAGTTTGGATGGGACTGGTCTTCAGTTGCATCGGTAGTGTTAGAAAAGGAGCGTGCAATTAGCCATGCCTGCGAAGTATTAAGTCTCTGCTAAAACAGCCTTTACAAGGATTCAACATTTGTCCTTTTTCATATAACAGGGTACAAATTTTAACATAACGTTTTTGAAAATTGAATTTATATTGCTTTTGCTTTCTATCTCTGTTAGAAGAGGAGGAGCAACATTTTTAGAAATTTATCTAAAATTCCAGTTTACACTGTCTTCTCTCTGTTTCAAGCCTCCTCTTTCCCTCTAAGAGTAACACACCTTCCAGGGTTTTTATGACGCCTGCAGTTGCTTTGGTTCCTAATCTCTGCTTTGGAGTGTGAAGATCTAATTGGGAATACCTTAAGGAAGCTGCTTGCTAAACTTGGGTCTTCTGCTGCTACAGCATTTGTTTTGACTGGTCTTTATTGGGTACCCACAGTTTTGTTAGGTGAAGTTCAGAACAATGAAAAGGCATAAACTCTGCTTCTAAGGATCTTGTGATCACCAGAGGATATTGGGAAGAAAGGAAAAGAGGGTTATGTTGGCTTTAGTGGCGGAAATTGTCCACCCGAATGGCATAGCTTGAAGATTGGTGAGGTTATTCTATATGGCTGGGAGGAAATGAAAAGCTTATTTGCTTTTCTCATTTTCCTCCTCTTCTATATATTCTTATCGCTTTCCCAATAAAAAATAAATGATGAGAGTTGATCCTGTTTATGGTATGTGGCGTAGGGCATGGGAACCTTCACCTTGTTTTTTTTTTTTTTTCTCCTTGAATTGAACATGAAATTCTGGTACTACAGGGCAAAGGAGAGAGCAGGTTTATGAAGCCTGCCTGACTAGTGCATCTTAAGCAGTGCTCTTCAATTATTCCAGGCTCAACTTCTCTTCCCTTTCCTAGTTAGAGTATTTGAGTGAGGAGCGAGGCTCTAAAACGTGGATTTCAGTTTAGATGATGGAGTTTGAACGATACTGAACAGTGGAATTTGTTTTTATTTTTATGAAAATAGCATTTATTTCTATAAGAAATGTAGTGCGTATTTGCTTTAGAGTGTATTGGCCAGAAAGCAGAGCAGTGATTCCCCCCTCACATGACATAGGTCAGGTTATCACCCCTCTCCATAGATGAAGAGTAGGAAACTTGAGAAAGGTACTATTTGATATGTATTCTTCTGTTTTTTTTTTCCTACCAAATACAATAAGTTTCTGGAGAGAAATTTGCATTGTGCAGGGTGTTTTATGATGTCTTTCACCTGAGAAGCATTCGGAAGATGCTTCCTGGGAGTGATGTTAATGTCTTTAAAGTATTTTATCAGGGAAACTTACTAAGTGGTGTTTGACTTGGGCACCATGGGCTTTTTGAGTGATTTTGTTTTCTGGGGCAGGCTTGTACATTGTACATTATCTCAAACCCACTCTGACCTCTGTGGAAGCTGGGAGCTGCCGGTAGTAACTTCTTGTCACATGTCCAAGTTATGGCTAAAGTGACGTCAGGCACTCACTGGGGAACAGAAGCCCCCTGAATGTGAGTAACTTGCCAATGTGTGTTTTATGCTTTAAGAGTAATGTGTGGCAGGAGGGATGAGGTGTGTTTGTGGAGGGGAGTGACGGAGGGGGTGAGTACAGGATGAGAAGACTGGAATTGGGGGCTGTTTTAGGGGTGAAGTATAAATCTAGTGCAGTGGAAACTGGGATCTGTGAGGTTGACCTTTGTGAAGACTATTAGGATGGGAGATGTGGAGCCAGACAAGGCCTTCATTGGAGGGCCTGGGACACCAACCCAGCCACAAAACCTTCTACCTGCAGTTTGTCCTGCCTGCAAGATGTGCTGGAATAAAGGTGGCACAGAGTTTGTGGGAATGGTCCACTAGTGACTGGTCTAACTTGAGACCCATGCCATGAGAGGAAGCCCACACCTGACACTGCCTAGAGGGCCAGGAACCAGAGACTGGACAACTCAGAGACCCAGGACAAAACCAAGCATGCCTGAGCAAAAAAGAAAAAAAAGAAGTCAATGTAGTGAGCTACATTCTGTTCTGCTGTACGCGTAGACTGGTGCCTAGCCCAATTGTCATCAGAGAGGCTTCATTCAGCAGCTGATGGAAACAGATCTTGACCCACAGCCAAACATTAGATCGAGCTCTGGCATTTCCATGGAAGAGGGGGGAGAAAGGATTGTAAGAGACAGGGGTTAAGAACACCACAAGAACACGGCCCACAGAATCAATTAGCCAGGGCTCAGAGTGGCTCACGGAGACTGATCTGACAATCAGGAAGCCTGTACGGGTCTGACCTAGTTCCTCTGCATATATGTTATGGTTGTGTAACTTAGTGTTCTTGTGGGGCCCCTCTAACAGTGAGAGCAGGGACTGTCTCTGACTCTTTTGCCTGCTTTTGGAACCTTTTCCCTCCTACTAGGTTGCCTCGTCCAGCCTTGATATTGAGGGTATGTGCCTTGCCTTATTGTATCTTGTTATGCTATGTTCAGTTGACATCCCTGGGAGGTCTGCTTTTTTCTGAAGGGAAAAAGAGGAGGAGTGGATCTAGGGGAGAGGAGAGGCAGGGGAGGGGGACTGGGAAGAGAGGCGGGAGGAGAGTCGGGTTGGGATATAATAGATGAGAGAAGAATAAATGGCTAAATAAATAAATAAATGGTGTGGCTTGGGCATTTATGTATGGCCACTGACAGTGGGACCAGGATCTAATCCTAATGCATAAACTGGCTTTGTGGAGCACATTCTTTATGGAGAGATACCTTGCTCAGCCTAGGGAGTGGCATGGGGGTGTGGGGGTGGGCTTGGTCCTGCATCAGTGAAGTGCTGGGTCAAACTTAGTTGACTTCCCAGGAGGCCTCACCACCATCTCTGTGGAGCAGAAGACGGTTGGGATGGGGGAGTGGGAGGAGAGGAGGGGAGTTATGATTAGAATGCAATAAATGAATGAATAAAAAATAAATAAATAGGGTAAAAAGCAAAGGCAAGAAAGGAGAAATATGACAAAACCTAAAACAAAACGACCTGTGTAGGTATGAAGAATCCTGGTGACTTTTCTGTATGTTTGAAAGAGCAGGCCTGTGCCATCTGTAGTAATTTATCATTTCCAACTTTTGGTGTTTTTTATGATTTTTTTCACATTAGCAATATTGCTTAAAGGATGAAAATGTAACATTATTAGCATCCATACAACAGATAGCTGCTTATCTGTCAGCAGCCTGATGGAAAGGCCTTCTGGAAGCTGTGACCACAGTTGTTTTGTTACAGGTCTTTATGTTACTTTTATAAGAAGTGTGGTCACTGAGGAAGCTGTAATACCTTACGTTATTGATGGAAATCAGAAATTACTCTTTCAGCTTCATTATGTAGTTTCCTTGACATATTTTGATACTTTAGAAGGAGGTTTGGAGTCATCTTTCTTATCAGATGTTCATCTTTTCATATAAATAAACTGCTGCTTCTATAATAGAAGTATAGCAGACAGTAATTAACAGCACAGCTTACCTTTTTAAAGAGATCTCATTCATTTCGTGCATTTGAGGGATGGGCATTAGAGAGCAAGCCTAAGGCCTTAGCCCTTGACTAACTCTGCGCCTCACTGCCCTGTCTTTTCATAAATCCCTTTCCTCACTCTAGATCTCCTCTACCCTTTCTGAAGATGGTTCTCTTTGTTTGGTTTTGCAGTTTTCAAGACGGGGTTTCTCTATATAGCCCTTGCTATCCTGGAACTTGCTTTGTACACCAGACTGGCCTTGAACTTCTAGAGATTCGCCTGCCACCTCTGTTTCCTGAGTATTGGGATTAAAGGCATACTCTGTGTACTAAATTTGAAGGAGTCCTCTGTGCATGCACATTTATAGATATCATAGTAAATGTGTATGTTCATAATACGTGATTTCAATTTGTTTCTGAAGCTTTGGATATAATAATCTGTGGAAGTAGTTAGATCTGTTCCTTTAAATTATTTTTATGTGTTTGAGTTTCAAATTGTGTCTTGTTTGACATTGATTTCAATAATGCCTTTAAGAAATTCCTAATTTGTATATTCTTTGTTTTCTTTAACAAATTATAATTGATCAGAAATATTAGCATATATCATGAATCCTCTATGAAGTAAAGTATTGGTAATGAGAGACAATTTAAAATGCAAATATTCTGAAATTCAAATGTCCTGATATTGGATTTTGATAGTTATTTTTTATATATTGAACTTGTAAGAATGAGTACAATTTTGAGTATTTCAGTTTTCCTCAAGGTAATTAGAATTCTAGACAGAATGTCCTAGAGGAAGCAAACCTTTATTTTAGACTTTCATACCTATGGTTGATTATTGATTTGCTTTTTATTAACACTTGGTTTTTACTGTGGAAAGTTGAGCTGTATGAGAGCAGTTTTTGTTTTTGTTTTTGTTTTTTTAAAACACTGAGAAATTCTTTGAGGATGTTAGTGTCTCCCTATTGTATCCACCTTTAAAACATTGGATATTTATTAAAAGGATTTGCCCCTAGTCAGATGTAGTTGATGACAGGAAACTAGGTAAAGCATTCATCTGATTAAATTTCCTAATGGTTCAGCTGCGGTGTCCTGGAAGGGGAATGGCATCTGCACAGAGTCACGGGTTGCCGAGGAGTGATTGCCCAGAGATGTTTTTATAGCTGAATCTGGGCTTTGTGTGATATCTCACCTCTTTTCTTAAGTCTGTCTAATGTCAGTTTTGGTTTAGAAAGTTAAAGTTGAATTTAATAAAGAATAGTATTCAGAAATAAAAATTTAATTTCTGTATGAATAGGACTAGAAAATGTTATGGTTGACACTTGGTGCATGTGAAACTGGGAACTGAAATGATGACCTGTATATTCTAATCATGTGCTGAGCTATGTCCCAGTCCTTATTCCGTGTTTTTGTTTGGAGAGGGTCTTGCTAAGTTAGCACCGTTGGCCTTGAACTCAAGTGTAGTCCAGTAAGCCTCAAACTTGCAATTTCCCTGCCTCAGTTCCCAAGCAGTTGGAATATAGGTCTGTACCACCATCCCTAGTTAACATTTTCCCTCTGTATGTGAAATTCAAGTCTTTATTTGGACCATAATAGTGGTGCATTGTATAAAACGTATTAATATGTGAAACAAAGGTATTAATAAAAATTAAAGTAGGATGAAAATGTAGAATACTTTAGCTAAACTAAATTTTTTGTATACTGGAATTTTAAATGATGAGAATGATGCTAGTGTTTGTGCACAAGAGCAGGTGAAGTGCCCTGGACTTTGCTAGGGTAGTCATCCTCCCGAGACACACTGACAAAAGGAAGGGCCACAGAACAGCTTCTAACAGAGAAACCCTTCAGAACTTATTTGTTATTTCCTGAAGTGATTTTCTCCTCTTAAGTTCAAAACTCAGCAAAAGTGACCCTGAAATGACATTTATTCTCAGATAGTGTTCTAGAATTTCATAGAATGGTTCAAGGATTTGTCTTTAATTAAAAGTGCTATACACTTAGTACGAGTCTGTGTTTGTTGAGAAATTGATTCTTTTTGAAGGGAAGCTGCAAACTTTCCTTGTATGGGTAAATGTCACTATTCATATCTTCACTTAGCTGCAAGTCAGTATGTGTTCTGTTCCACCAGGTTGTCATAGTAACTCAGTTAACTGTCATCTCAACTCAGACTGTTGATGGTTTTATTTGTAGGTTTGTAGGATTATTAAAATTTAACAAAATTATTGATTTGCTTTTTATTAACACAGAGTTATTTACCATGAAAGTTCAAGCTGCACATTTTTTTCTGTTTAATTTTTTTCCAAAATTAAAGTGAAACTAGATATTAAATCCTTGTGATTAAATTTTTTATTTAAAATGTAATATAGAGTCTGCAATAGCAGAATAACCTCTGTGTATTGTAGTTTTGACTCATTTCCTATTTTCTTTCTTTTGACAAGGAGGCAAAGAAAAAAGTCTTAAAATTCACCTTTAGCTTGCTCTTAAGTAAACATAAAGGATAGCTGTCAAGAAAGCATGAAATGGTACATAAAGTGCCTAATACTGAGTTTTCGTATTTATGGTTTTTGAAACCTTGTGGGAATGCTTCACTGAACTGTGTTGTAAAAGTATTTATTTTGGTATATTTATGTGAGCGAGATTACTTAGTTTTCACTTATAAATAAGGCAGGCAAGCCTTATTTACAGTAAGCTTCTCTAATGGTCTGTGGATGAGTGCTTTTATGCAAAATAGTTGGGAAGCTAGAATTAACTTTCTCATTGAGTGCACATTTGATGTCCACTTGAGCAACATGTGGCATCTTATTCTAAGGGCTGCTGTTGAGGATTCAGTTTGTATTTAACACATTTCCCTTGAAACACAGCTCACCTGCATGACATCTAATGTTTCCTTTTGAGTGTCTCGTTCTTCCTGGGAGATAGTACAAAAGGGTTTATTGTTTTTATAATCTTTCCTGTTTAATTTTTAAAGACTTGGTTAATTAGCTGTGTCATATTATATATCAAAACAGATCAGTCTGGGGATATTACAGCTTCAATGTGGGTTGATTATTTTGTAGTATCTTTTCCTCTTCCTATGGAATACTGTCTATTATACTGTGTATTTTGTTTCTCTTAGTTCTCAGTCATGGAAAGTTAACATAACAGTATATGTACAGATTCTGGTAGAATACTTTGTTACTCAAAAGCTGGTAGCTTGTATGCTCTTGAGCTTAGGAATGTTCATTAGGGTTCATGAAATGTTTCTTTTAAGTGTTTTATTAATATTCTTATAACTGCATGATGCCCCTCCCCACAGTCCTCACAGCCTGTTATTTATGTTCTTGTGTCCTCTCCTCCCACAATGAATCATGACTGACCCATACGATCAGTAGAATTTTGTAGATGTGAAGTGTGCAACCTTGGAAGCTAGGCCTAACAAAGCACAAGGCTTTATTTTGTTCGCTCTTGGCTGCATTCCCAGTGGGAGAAGTTGCGTCCTTTTGAGGTGTTCAGGCAGCCCAGGGAAAGCCTCATGAGTAAGGAAGTGAGTCTTCCCACCAAAGTCAACACTAACCTGCCAGCCGCTGTGTGAGCTGCTGTGGGGCCGATGCCTTCTTTTTTAGAGTTTCATTCATGAGCATCATATCTCTCCTCACTCCCCACTCCAACTCCTTTCCCCATCCCTCTCTAAAATTCATGTCCTCTTCATATATGAACCAGTTGAGTCCATTTAGTGTTGTCCACAGTGCATGGGTGTATGGCTGACTTCCTGAGCCATCACAGCTCTTGGTTTGTGAACTTTCAAACTTACAAATGTAAAATTATACCACTTTCAAATCACTACAGCGTTATAACTATCCCCAATTTTTTGGTTTGTAGTTATCATCATGAGGATGGAGAATATCTTAGATATTATGCCATATAGTAAGGTTCAACATACAGTTATTTACAATACAATAGTAGTTGAATTTATTCCTCCAGTGAAACTGTATATGTAGTTGGCAAAGAGAAACAGGAATCTTAACCTATATCTATAGTTGTAGTCTTTAACACTGAATGATGAAATTGTCTCTTGTTAACCGTAAGTACATTTTGAGTCATTCAGAAAAAAGCCACAGTGACTACAATGTTCCTCTGCTTTTCATGCAGGAAGAGAGTGAAGAGGAACCCAAACTGAAGTATGAAAGGCTTTCCAATGGGGTGACGGAGATTCTTCAGAAGGATGCAGCAAGCTGTATGACGGTTCATGATAAGGTAACGAGCACGTGAAGAGGATTGCACATGCCCAACATCTGTGTCCTTGCTATGGCAAAGGTCTGTCTGACATTCTGAGACTGTTCTAGGTATTGGGTGAGACCCTCAGTCAATTCTTAAACAAAAGAATTGTTTGTATTATAATAGTGGAGGCCATGATTTCCCCCTTGCTCTCTTCTTCCCTGTGAGCCTGGGAGTGAGCCTTGGACCATCCTATGTGTCCTTTGCCTTACGTTTTGTTGTTTCCTTCTCCAGCTGGCATTTGTGCTTCAGATTTTATTCACTCAGTGCTTTGATGATAATGTCTGCTCTTTTGCTTTTACCATAAACTCTCTCCTGTGAGTCTCCTGCCTTCTCTGACTGTCAACGCCATGGCTGCTGAACTCTAGCTAACTCCTTGTTCTTCACGGATGAAGATTGATCTTGCAATTCTTCAAACTCACTTGCTTCCATTGAATTTCACTTTCTTTTTTTTGCATTTTTTTATTAAAAAATTTACTTTTTATTTTACATACCAACCTCAGATCCTCCTCCCTCCCCTTCTCCCAGCCCCTCACTTACCCCTAACCATCCCCCATCCACTCCTCAGAAGAACTTCTTTATGGTTGTCTTAGTCATCATAATCTATTGCGGTGAACAGACACTATGACCAAGACAACTCTTTTTTTTTTCTTTTAGTATTTTTTAAGATTTAATTTAAATTTTTTTTTTAAAAACAAACTATCTTTTTTCATTATACATACCAATCCAAGTTCCCACTCTTTCCCTTCCTCCCATTCCCACCTCCATCTACTCCTCAGAAGTGTAAGGCACATTGCTTTGGGGAGGTCCAAGGCCCTCCCTACTATATCTAGGCTAAGCAAGGTATCCATCCAAAGAGAATAGGTTTTCAAAAAGCCAGTACATGCAGTATGGATAGATAAATCCTTGTGCCACTGCCAGTGGCCCCTCAGTCTGCCCCAGCCATGCAACTGTCAACCACATTCAGAGGGACTAGTTTGGTCCTGTGCTTGTTCCTTCCCGGTCCGGCTGCTGTTGGTGAGCTCCCATTAGCTTAGGTAGACTATTTCAGTGGGTGTTCCCATCCTGGTCTTGACCTCTTTGCTCATATTCTCATTCCTCCCACTCTTCAACTGGACATTGGGAGCTCATTCCAGTGCTCTGATGTGGGTCTCTGCTTTGTTTCCATCAGTTGTTGGCTGTTTCCATCAATTGTTCTATGGTGATATTTAAGACATTCATCAGTCTGACTACAGAGCAAGTCAAGATTGGGCCCTCTCTCTTCTATTGCTTAGGGTCTTAGCTGGGATCATCCTTGTGGATTCCTGGGAATTTCTCTAGAGCCAGGTTTCTTGCTCACCCTATAATGGTTCCCTCAATCAAGATATCTCTTTTCTCGTTCTCATCTCTGTCCTTCCTCCATCTTGACTATCCAGTTCCCTCAAGTTCTCCTTACCCCCACTCCTCCCCTCCTCTTCCCTTTCTACTCTTCCTTCTCCCCCCACCCCCATGCTCTCAATTTTGTCAGGCGATCTTATATGTTTCCTTTTTCCAGGTGGATCCATATATGTTTTTCTTAGGGTTCAAACCAAGACAACTCTTATAACAGAAAACATTTAATTGGAGACTTGCTTACAGTTTCAGAGGCTTAGTCTATTATCATCATGACAAAGCACATAGCAACAGGCATGTGTGATGCTGGAGAAGTAGCTGAGAGATCTAGCAGAGAGGTAGAACCTGACCTGGCATAGGCTTTTGAAACCTAAAAGCCCAACCCCCAGTGGCATTGTTTTTCCAATAAGGCTACACCTCCTAATCCTTGTAATGCTGGTGACTACATCTTCAAATATAGGAGCCTCTGGGGGGCTTCTTATTCAAACTACCACACTGGTGCATCTCCCACTGCCAGGGCTACATTAGAGATGATTTCAGTAGCTGGAACTTGGTGATATTTGGCCTGCATCATTCTCTCTTCAAATCTTCATGTTCATTTCCACACAAACATCATTCTTGACTATGGTGCCGCAGTGTCTATTTTACTTTCTTGTTATCTGTCCTGTGAAATTATCCCGAATGTGCCAGTCTCCCTTCCCCATCTTTTTATCTTTTTAGTTGCAGTCTCAGTTTTGAATCCATTATGCAGTGCGAAAGTAGTCATGGGCTGTAGCTTCTCATGCACTCAGCATAGGCCTGCTTTTACTAAAACTCGCTGTAGCCTGTCTTCCCTCACTCCTTCTGTCCCCAGGTCACCTGCTCTACCATTGCCCTTTACTCTCCGAAGATGTCATTCTCTTTCCCTGCCTTCCTCTCCCCATCTCCTTTTGCCTTCTCTTAGATTTTTACAGCTACCTCAAACTCATGGTTTTGCTGCCTTGACCTCCTGAATCTTTGCATTACAGATGTGCACCGGGCCCCCCATGCAGTCTCTTTTCTTTAAGGAAGTTAGACAGTGATGCAAGGTCGGCCTCATTTCAGAGTCCATACCCACACTTACCCGCAGGAGATTTTCTTCTTCCCGGTCAAGGGTTCTGCTTTGGTTCTTTATCTCACTTTGTCCCTTTCTTATGTATTTGCTAAACCATAGAACATACTTAATACGAGTATTAGGTAGTTGCAATCTTCTTTATGTATTTACAAATATTTTTTATAGATAGCCTATTTAGGCTGTTTCAGATAAATGTAGTCATAGCTTATCTGATTTGTTTTGCTAGACTTACTTATATACTGTTTAGAAGTTCCTATATGTCATAACAGGGATCAATACTTTACTTTTTTACTGCTGAAGAATAGTCTGTTGTATGGTCAGCCATAATTTCTGTATCCATTAGCTGGACTGGTGGACATTTTGCTGTTCGCTGATTTTAAGTTGTGTGTTTCTCTTTTCAAAACTTCATCACAGCTGCCCTTTTAGTACCTTCTTGGTCATTTCTGGTGTTCCCCGCTCTCTCTTCTACTTTCCTTTATTTCTGTGTTCCCCAACATTCTTTCTAAAACTGGCTCCTCTGTGTTTCATATTGTTTTTGCCAACATGCTGAGCTCTCAGAACAGCATGTGGGCTTTCTAGGTGCCTCTTCCCTTTGTTCTTTTAATTGGAACCTTAGCACATACATGTTGGGGTTATCTTCTTTTTTTTTTTTTTCTAAACGTGTACCTGTTTTGGGCTATGTGATCCCATTTTGGTGGCATCACCGTCTTCTGTGACCTAAGCCAAAAGTGACCCCTTTGCCCTTCCCCGCAGCCATTCGGCATGTCTTGGTGACTTTGTTTTTTCTGAGCTTGAGCATTGGCTTTCAGCTTCTCCTTCGTGCATGAGGTAAATGGGGACTCATCTGGTTTTCCTGTCTAGAACTTTCTGCCTCCTAGTTGTAGGATATTTTGTTGAAAGTATGGAACTTTTTGATCCTTTTGTAATTTTCATCTTTTACATAGAAGCTGAGCTCTTCCGTGTGGTATCGAAGGCACTCTAGGATCTTGCCAGCGGTGTGTAGTTGAACTCCGGTATCACCACTTTTTGCTGTGGGTTTGGGTCTGTGGCAGCAATGCTTTGGCCTTATTCGGCATATTATGCTCTTTCATGGATTCTGCATCCAGCTTATGTGCTAGACTTCTCCTTGCAAGCTTCTGCTAGTTCACATTCACCATTTCTCCCAAGGCTGTTGCATCTACTGTGGACTAGTCTGCTCTCTTTCATATTTGTCTTCTCGCTTCTCTTCCAGCCTTTGCCCACGTAGATCTCCAGAGAGTCTGAGCTGGTCATTCAGTCTTCTGCAGCGAAACGTCCTGATTCCTGATGTCTTAATGATTTGGTCCTGTCCACCCTGCTTTCCTCCACTTCCACCTTTCATCCCTCTGTAATGATTCAGTGTGCCTTGTTAGTCAGCCTTTCCAGCTGTACCGCCTGTGTTTTCTCTTGGGCATGCGTTAGATGGATCTTTCATCTGTAAAGCTGCTTATAATTTCCTGTCCTTTGTTACACAGCTTCATGTTGTTGAGCAAGTTGTTTCCACTCTGGCCTTTCTTCCCTGTCAGTGTCTGTTTTCTCATTCCTCCTTCCAGGTTTATCACACAGCTCTTCCTATTTCTGTGGATCTTAGAGGTACTGCCACTTTAAACAGTCTTTACATTTAATTGCAGTTGCTTATTTTTTACATGTGTCTTCCTCAGTGCAGCAAAACCTTTATTGCATTTGCTCATTGTCTAAGAACATTATAGTTCTTTTTGTGTGCTTGTTGAATGAACATTTGAATGCATGAAATGAAGAGCCGTGCTTGTCCCTTTGTTAACACCATATATAACCAGTTGGCCAGAGAATCTGGTAGTTGGGAAGGATTGTCAGTGCTGACATTTAGAACATAGACTCTCGCTGAGCCCCGTATTTTTATTAAGAGGATTCTGATTGAGTTGATAGCATATCAGTGTTATTTGTGCTTTGTTTCTGCAGTTCTAGGAACTGAATGCAGGGCATAGCAGGCATATGCTTTGAATCCCAACTACCTCCTGGGCCCTCCATTTCAGTATTTGTTTCTGTCCCTGATTGCACTTGGTACCTGTTTCTGAAGAAGTCTTGTCAGTTTCTGGGACCTAACTCCTCATGTGTAACTGGAGGTTGTCCTGGTGTCAGTACTTTGAATATTATAAAACACTCTGAGGAAGGGCTAAACGGACATGCATTATGGTTCCTTTTTTGGTGATTCTGTAGACCTGCTCACAAACCCATCTGTTTCACCCACATAGAGTTCAGTTGTACACAGTGGAAGCACTGCACTTAGTGGGATAAGATGTCCACCTTTTATAAAGCAAATCAGTTTTCTTTAATTAAATGTTAGAGAGGACATTGAAGCTATATTTATGATTATAAAGCCTAGATTTTACATATTTTCAGGCTAAAGAAAAAAGCAAAATCTAATACCTAAGAAGACCAAGGAGTTAACAAAAAGTATTAGGTTTTGGAGCATTTAATAAAATTTCTTTTAATTATATTCACCCTGCTTCTCTTATTCTCCCCATCCCCAGGTTCTCCCTCTTTTCCCCATCCACCCAACTTTGTAGGTTTTATTTTTTCTGTCAACAACCAAATTGTACTGCTCAAATATTCTTGGGGGTGAGGCCTTCCACTGGAGTATGATCAACTTACCAGGGGCTACACTTTAGAGAAAACTGATTTTCTCCCAGCAGCTAGCAGTTGCAATAGACCCCATGACTAGAGGTGGGATTGTGTGCCTAGCTCCTTTCTCCATAGTGGGTTTGGTCTGGCTTGGGCTTGCCTTGTAAGTGCTCTGAGTGCAGATGTGCACTTGCCTCGTTGTGTCCAGATGACAGTTTCTTTATAGTCATTCACTACCTCTGGCTCTTAAACTCTTCCTCGCCCACTTCGGCAGTGATTCATGAACCTTGGGAGGAGGGTGATATACATGTTTCATGTAAGGTCAAGCGTTCTGTGCCTTGAACAGGTTTTATTGCATTTATTTGTTTGTTTATTATCTGTGTAGGTGTATGAGCGATTGTTTATGTGTATATATAGGCATGATTGAGCCATGGTATATGTATAGAGGTCAGAGGACAGCTTGGAGGAGTTGGTTCTCTTCATACGCCATGCAGATCCTAGGGACTGAACTCGTCTGTCTTAGCAGCAAGCACTTAGACCCTCTGAGCCCAGAGACTCACGGTTTTTAATGGCTAGAAAGAAAATAAAATTTGAAGGATTTGTTCTTACATTCTGTCATATTGTGGACAATTTTGTATTTTGCATTTTTGCTGCATTTTTAGTCAAAAGCAGAGGATTATATGAATTATCCATAATTTCAATAATTAAATAAATATGATCAGCAAGTTAAATGTTATTTAGAAGGACATTTAGTTGTTTTCTTCTAAGACACATTAGCATTCGTTTACTGTTCTAAATGATTAAATATTTTCCTGAACAAAAGATAGCTCATCATACATATATTTTTTTCATAAATGATCCAAATTTATCAATACCTTTATATCAAAATATAAAATCATAATTATATTTTACTATCTATCCTAAGTTGATAAAACAGATTTTATCAGAAAAATTTTCAGAAAAACAGCTAAGGAATTATATCTAACCTCTAAATTTTTCCTAAAATAGAATGCAGTTATTTTTCAAAATGGTCTTTACAATAATGCACAGAATGACACAATATTACTGCATTTTGAAAATTCAAACTCCCTTAGTTTTCTAACAAACTATATGCAGAATTTATGAGGAGAATCAATACTGTGAAATACTTGGAGTACATTGAGCTTTTAAGACCCATTCTTTTACCGCAGAGAGCCGTCAAATGGCATATCGGTTGCCTTTAGTTAGCATTTTATGTGGCATCTCCTGTTCAGATACAGTCAGTGTCTCTCCGAAGATAAAATGACAACCACTTGGGTCCTCTAGTTCTGATTAGAATGTTCTTGTGCTTTGGAGAAAGCATTCCTGCTTGGTTTAAATACTGACTAATTTTGCACCAGGATCACCTCTTCTCCCTTTCTCTTGCAGCACCCAAGCCTCCTGTTTGCAGCAGGCTTGCTGTCTGCCCCGGATGACTAATCGTCATGGCACCTGGTGCATTCAGGCAGTCCTGTGCAGCGGAATCGTCATCCCTAGTTATGTCTGCACACCTGATGTTTTATTAACCAGTATTGATTTTTTTACCCAGGGGACTTTTTTCTTCCTGAAAAAAGGCAACCTTGCAGGAGTGAAAGGCATTGCAGGGGATGAATTTCTAATGAACCCCTTTTCCCGCTTTTGTGGCTCCTCTTTAATGTAGCTTCGTATTTTAAGTGGCAGAATTGAAATTTCATTTTTAGCAATTCTATTTTGATAAATCCTTTCAAATCTTGACTTTCTGTAAGGTTATTTTTTAAAGATTGTGCTGCTTCACTGAGATGCTTAGTAGTGCCTATGAATTTGAGCATTTCATTATAGGCTGCAATGAAGCATGCTTGCGTGCAGTGAAATACAGAGGACTCTGGACTATTTGAATAATGCTTAGAGAAATGAAAAGGAAGAAAAATCTCATGTCGTATTTCAGGTAGTCCTTAAGTTTCTTCTGGCTTTTTTAGGATCAGTTCAGAGGAATAAAGAAACAGTGGGGTATGTGAACCAGTCCGATATCATAAAATGAATATGTAGCTCAGCAGTTACTTATGACAGGAAAGGATTATTTTTGCATTGGAATATAAACATTTATGCTCAGTGTTATGTGGTACCATTTATAGAGATATCCCGAAGCTGTTGATACAAGAACATCTGAGGTTTTTCATACCTCAATATGGCATGGAATTTTCCATTCAGAAACAATACTTTATTGTTCTTAAGCATTTTCCCCTCATTAGGCTGAAACGACGGGCCTATATTTCCACATTTAACTTAAATTAGGGAGTTTCTTAATCATTTCCCCTGACTTTGGGTTCAGCTGTAGCATGTTTGAGCCTTTACTGCTGCATTTTTAATTTACTGCCCCAGTCCATCAGGCACTGTGTACAGAGTACATACACGCCATTAGTTGTCAGTAGATGAGGGTCCTCGTGCGTCATCATCCTGACAGCTGGCTTGCACAGTCTTGGTAAATAGGCCTGGTTCTGTCATTTCCCCCATGCTGGAGGCGTGCCTCTCTTAAGGAATGTATATCTTCCAAGATATTGCAGATGATTGTGTATTAAAAGTTTGACTTTGAAAAGGTTTTTATTAACTGTATACTAATACATTGTGTATTTATTAATTGTCCTCTCTGCTTTTCTTACAGTTTTTGGCACTGGGCACACATTATGGCAAGGTTTATTTACTTGATGTCCAGGGAAACATCACTCAGAAGTTTGATGTAGTAAGTATGTAGTATAAAATAGTATACATGTTAAGTGTCATGCTAAAAATTTTTGATTGTATCAGCTCAATAGCATAAGAAGGTGTTAATTAAATTAAAATGCTAAGAGTACAGTCTAAAAATTTTAGTATATTCCTCAAGTTTTAAAGATGAACTAGAGAAAGGAATAGCTGTAGATACAAGTATATATATATTAGTTTGACTGATGTGATTATACTACATACTCTTTGTATAAATTTATTATTATAGACATTCACTTGACTTTGAATGGAGCATTAAGATAGTATGTATGTGCACATATATTTAATTGGCAGCGTGGAATGTCTATCTCAGTGATTCAAATGCTATGACCTTTTAATATAGTAACTCATGTTGTGGTGACCCCAACCATAACATTATTTTGTTGCTATTTCATAACTGTAATTTTGCTACCGTTATGAATCGTAATATAAATATCTGTTATTCAGTATATCTTATATTAGACTCCCAAAAGGGTTGCAACCCACAGGTTGAGAACTACTGGTTTAGATGAACTGTCATTAAAACAAAAGATCCTGCTTTTACTAGTGAATAATGCTAACTTACATGCCTGGGAGTTTGTGAGAATTTTGTGTGTGAATCTCTCTTTGATGTCTGAATTGTCTTGCCCTCTCATTGAGTTGCCAAATGTGATTGAAGCTTGACTGACTGTTGGTCTATTAGTTTATCTCTTTAGTATATACAGTTCAGATATTTTATATGAATGCTTTTAGGCAACTTGATTGCGACTTTGGTATTCAGGATGAAGTAAATGTTACATTTGAAGTTTGATTTTTCTGTTTAATGCCCACCTTAAAGGTATTGGTAACTTCTTTTTGTTTGTGTAACTATAAAAATGTGGAATGAAAAGATTATTTTTCAGGGGGCAGATGTTAAATTTTTTTTTTAAGATTTATTTTTGTGTATGAGTATTTTGTTTGCATGCATTTATGTCTATCACCTGTGTCCCTGGTGCATGAGAAAGTCAGAAGAGGGACTTGGATCCCTGGAACTAGAGTAATAGAATATTGCGAGCCACCAGGTGCATGCTCAGAACTGAACCCAGGTGCATGCTCAGAACTGAACCCAGGTGCTCTGCAAAATCTCCAAGTGCTCTTAACTGCTGCACCATCTGTCTCTCTAGTGGGATAGGGTAGGCATGACAGATTTTAAATACCAATAACAAAGCATTCAGTGCTTGTTGTGACCTATTCTAGGACACTGCATGTGGCACACGGGAGGAAAGGAATGTAGCATCCGGGAAGGGAAATGTGCCCTCTCGCTGCACCGCACTGTCAGGGCAACCGCGGGTTGTTTTTTTTTTTCTCTCTCTTAATCGCCTTTTTTTGGCAAGAGGAATATATTCTTTACTCACTTTATTCCCTCCTCTGTTACTTTAGACTCTGCCTGTACATCTTGGTGATCTAAGCCTTTGGGCTTTCCACTGTGATCTGTTAACACACAAGAGGGGGGAAGTGGGGGTGGTGGAGCTTTACACTTGACTTCCCAACTTTAAAACAAAGTTTGCCTGAGCAGTCTCATAAGTATTGGTTTGTTTGTTGTTTTGTTTTTCGAGACAGGGTTTCTCTGTAGATTTTGGGACCTGTCCTGGAACTTGGCTTTGTAGACCAGGCTGGCCTCAAACTCATACAGATATGCCTGCCTCTGCCTCCTGTGTGCTGGGATTAAAGGTGTGCGCCGCCACCACCTGGTTCTTAAGTCTTTAATGTGCATTGTTTAGAACATGTGTTTGCCCATGAGGTTTATAGTCATATACTTTTGTTGCCAAGAAGCAGTCTTTGTGTGTACTGAGCCTGTGCCTCAGTTCCATCTTCTGTGAGTCAGCGCCATGAAAGCTATGTCCCCCAGCGATTGGTGTTCAGCTTGTAGTGATCTCACCCATAAGATTGTCTCAACTTTTGCTTTTGGGCCCTGTCTGACACCTTTGAAAACTAAACTTATTTTGTTGTTTTGTTTCTTTTTTGTTTTTTTTTTTTCCACTTTCGTTGGTAGATGAAGATGATGATTTGATGAGATTTTTCTTTGTTTAGTCTTTCCAAGAAATTTGATAATCTTCCCTGGAAGAGTTACTTATGTAAGCACATGGCTTCTTGATGGTTCTCATCAGATTAGAATTTTAAGTCTCAAATATCAGGTGGTCATTATCTTTTGAAAGAAGTGCTAATATCAGTTTCAAATCTGTCATGAGATTTTTATTTCCTTCTTTCTCTGTTTCTAATGTGGCTGATTTGTAGGGCTCACTATGCCTCTTTTAAACACTATCCTTCGACTTTGAAACCATTGTTAGCACTTAAATTTCTTCAAACATAGTAGTTGCCAAATTTTACGTTGCTCTGTATTGTTTTCCATTTATTTATTTATTTGACAGAATCTCACTCTGTGACCTTCAACCCCAATTCTGTAAACTTTCATGTATCAGAGGAAGACTTGGGGAAGGGCTCTAGCTCCTTCCAGAGTGCTGGGGTTGTAGATAGCAGTCCAGCCTCTGGCCATGGTTGCCATAGTTATTCTACAACCTTTCTCTACATTAGGAAGAGAAAAAGAGAAAAAGCAAAGATTTTTAAGAAATTAAGGAATATCTTTGGCTTGATTTTTATCTGTATGTAAAAAATAATGTAGACAATTTAAGATCAGACAAAATAATAATTCATTATATTACTCGTATAACCTTTTTTACTTTCCTCAAGAAATGCATTTTCAACCCATTCATTGCATTGGTACTTTAGATTCCAATAGCAGAATAACGAAGGAGTGGTGTTGACCTTGTTGGCAGAGGACGGAAGACACACTTTACAAATGTGTTTAAGATGATTCAGATATTTGAGCTAGATAGTGTCATTATGCCAGAGGCTAAGTTCCTCTTACCTATGTAATATAAGAGAAGAAAACTGAACAACTCATTAAAAAAGTAATATTGCTTTTGCTATTAATATCTCAAGAGGAATAATGTTGGTAGAATCTCCACACCTGAACAAGAATGGCTGATAACCCACTTTGAAGAAGTTCATTTCGAAGAAAAAACTTGTAGTACTTATGTCCATAAAACTGTATGTCAGCAATGGCTTAATCCATAATAGCCTCCAAATGGAAGCAACCAAATCCCAGTGTAGTAGAAATGGTTATGTACGTTGTGCTGTGTTCTGAGCAACAAAATGAACAGATGCTAGTACATACATACAATGGCCAATGAAGCCAGATACCACTGTTTCTTCTGAATTCCTGTTTGGAATGTTTGATTATAAAATGTGTTATACTTTCCTCATTTTCCTGTGACGCATACATTTTGAATTTGCCGTCAAAGTACTTATTGTAAACAGTGACCACATTGTGTCATTTCTGTGTTGACCATTTTAGAGTATTACGTCACATCAGATAAGTGTTTTTAAAATGTTAGTAAAAATGCAAACACTCCGCTAGTCAAACCAAACTTCTGTTGTTTACTAAATTTTCGTGTTTATTTCTTTACTAGGAGTAGAAACTGACAAGGTTTTAGTGTGACGTGTCATTGGAGGAGATGTTAGCTTAATACTGTAGAAAAATGTAATTACTGAAGAAAAGGGTTAAAACCTAAACAAGAGCTTTAGGCATTTTGTTTGTTAAGATTGACAACATTTTTAATAAGGTAAGGATTTTCCTTGAATTCCAGGTAGTCTGTTGGTATTTCTAATTTCTTTTCATTTGGAGGTAAGTTAACAGCTTTTGGTTCACAGTTGCTAATCTTTGGACTCACTCATGTGCATACACTAATAAAAAATCTTCAAAACTTAACAAGTTTTAAATTTTTGTTCATTTGTTAAGCAGTTTCCCTATGTATCCCTGGCTGTCCTGGGACTCACTCTGTAGACCAGGCTGGCCTTGAACTCAGAGACCCATCTGAGTGCTGGGGTTAATGGTGTACCACCATCTGGCTGAAAATATTTTTATTTTCAGGAAAATGGAATGGAAATAATCATATTAAGTGAAATAACTCAAACTCAGAAAAACAAATATTGCATATTTTATCATATTGAAATAGATTTAAAGAAAAAAACACAGAACTTGGAGACATAAGGGTTCTATTTGGGAACAGGAAAGTGACCAAAAGGAAAGGGTAGAGGAACAAGAGAGGGGAACAGTGGGGTGATTATGTGCAAAATACATGATAGACATGTCACAGTGAAACCCTCCATTTTGCATACTAGAAAATATATGCTAATAAGTCTCTTTTTATTAAAAAAAAGTACTTTTGAGATTATAATTTAATTATTACACCATTTTTTCCTTTCGTTTCCTCCCCCAAACCATCTTTCATATACCCCATCCCCTTCTCTCATTCAAATTCATGGCTTCTTTTTTCCAAAATTGTTGTATCGTGTGTGTGTGTGTGTATGTAATATGTATATTCCTAAATACCTAAATAGAATCTTCTCAGTCCACATAATGCAGTTTTTTCCTATAATGTTATTTGTGTGTACATGTTTTCCATTTCATGTTGGATAACCATTTGTGTGCTCTTCTGCTCGCAGCTTTCCTGATTACCTGTAGTTCTTTGTCTAGGGTTGAGCCCTTTGAGGTCCCCCCCCCATATTATCATGTCTGTTGGTGTTATCCTTGTTCATCTCATGTTTGGGCAGCCATGTTGGTGAGATTTTATGAGTGTACCTTTTCTCAAGATCCATAGAACATCTAGCAACTACAGTACCAGGCAGGAGAAGCCCTCATATAAACTGGTCAGGGTTGTTCAAGAGACTCTCAAACCACTATCAGCTATTGCTATTGCCCTTGGTTGTTTTGCAGGGTGGGAAGGTAAGCCCTTGTTGTTGAAGACACCATGATCTTCAGGCATGAGTCTCAGAGGTTGCCAAGCTGGAATGGCCTTGAAAGCCTCCTCCCTGAGGATTAGATTTTATGGAACCAGAAGGCACCATGCAAGCTTCAAAGGAAGGAAGCAACCAACAGTCCTATCTAGCTATGGTACTTTAATGACAGCAGCAGCCAACATGGAATGAGAAGCCTATCAGTGGCACCTATACTCTGGCAGTAACCAACAGCTCTCTCTCTAATTGAACTTATGAGCCACTCAACAAGAGGAAAGTCATACTTGGTACTGGAAACCTAGCTGACCACTTAGGGCTAATGAAGTCGTGGATCTTGGAGAAGAACCTACAACTACCATTTTATTAAACCAATGTAATTTGTAACTACATTCTGTCCTTAGATAAGTGTAGTTCTCAACCTCATTCAGAAAACATCTCTTTGCAATAGATAGAGACATTTACAGAAAGCCACCATTCATGAAATATAGAATTGTGGATCCCAGTCCCAGTTGCTATATCCACAACACAACTCCTGCACCTGAGGCTCAAGATTCATTGTGGAAGATGGAACACAAGCATTCTAAGAACTAGAAGAACAGGAAATTCCATTGAGATTGTGTTGCCAGGAAATGTCAAAAACAAACAAACAAACAAACAAACAAAAAACAACCCTTCCACTTCTTTCCCATTCTTGCTCCTGATGTGAAGAGATGGTATAGCAAATTCATCTGAATTGAAACATTCTCTCCAGGAGGGAGGGAGAGCTTCATAGACTCAGAAAGCTAAAGAAACAAGGCCCAGGAAACTCATGAATGGCAAGATTTATAAGCCCCTCCCTACAATTAAAAAAAAAAGCACTAACATTTGCTGGGGAAGATTGAGTCTCCCCTCTCAGGAGTCACTCGCTAATTGCCTCTATATAGTTCTTTACACTCCTTAGGCATATCTGGGATGAGGGTATCTCAAATGAAGAATTACTTCCTTCACAGTGGCCTGTAGGCAAGTCGGTGGGAGTGTTTTCTTGATTACTGATTATGTGGGAGGGCTCACCTCTCTGTGGATGGTGCCACCCCTAGGCAGGTGGTCCTGGGTTGTATAAGAAACCAGGTTGAGCAAGCCATGGGAAGCAAACTCATGAGCAGTGTCTTTCTATGACTTCTGCTGTCCTCCCTTGAGTTTCTGACCTGACTTCTCTCAATAATGACTATAGTGTAGAAGTGTAAGATAATATAAATCCTTTCTTTCCCACGTTGGTTTTGGTCAGTGTTTTATCACAGCAATAGAAAACAATCTAGGACACTAGTTAAAATAATTGTTTTTGAGAATTTTATATAGGAATATTATATTTATATCATTTCTCCTCCTTCCTCCCTTTAATTCCTCCTGTCTCCACCCCTCACTCCCTTTCAAATTCAAGTCCTCTTTTTCCTTAGTTATTTTTGCTGCACATGCGCACATGCACAAAAATACTACCTGAAGAATATTATTAATGCTGCTTTTATGTATATGTTTCCAGGGCTAAAATTTTAATACATACACAGACTTCTTTTGGTTGCTATGGGAATTCATAAACCTTTTGAGTTTTGGGTGTGGAGGAGACTTTCAAAGATCATTCAAAACATGGAAGATGCAGGTAAGGAAGCCAGGAGCAAATGGACTTACGCTGTTCTAGTATGAGCTCTTTGCCCTTTACTCTTCAGGTCTCCTTACATGCCTAGTGTAGGTCTCATCCCTTAACTAAATTTCAAAGAGTGTTTTTGTTATTAGTTCCTTCTGTGAAAGATTTCCTGTCTGTCCCTGCACTTGGTACTTGGCCTTCATTGGACTGGAATGCACTTTTGACCTTGGATTGTCTTCTTTGGGGTAGAATTATCTCTAATCCAAGGATCTCTTCTTTCCTTTTATTGATATGTAAATGATATTAGAAAGATGTATGTATTCCAGCAAAGATAACTCTGTCTTCTCTCTCCTCTGCCAACACAACCCTAAAAGTTTCCTCTTTCTTTCAGGCTCCCTAAATTGCATATTTTATACTCATTCAAAATTCCTTGTTTACATGACTTAATTGTCTTCTCTGTGTTACATTTGGTACATACATTTACTTTTTTACACAAATTGTTTTTGTATCCTTTGAAGAGCTTAGCGTATAGGTTTCATAATGGTGCAGAAGACAGTAAAAGTTCTCTGAGTTAATAATATGCTATGTAACAGTGTTTCAGTGGTGGCTGGTGTGTATACTACAGCCATCCTGTAAGGTTAGATTGCTGGAAGTTTTAGTAGCTAACTTCATAAACACACTCAAAAAATGGTACAATCATGAACTTGCCTGGCAGCATTTCTCATAATGTTTCATAATACTTTAGCTCAAATTTGAAAAATTCCATGTATCAGGACAGTTTTCCAGATAGTTAGGATTTTACAGCTTTCTTCTCACATTGGAATAACTATGCATGCTTACATTTGTGATTCCCCAGCTGTGCTTTTTCTTACTTGTCATGTGGCATGTGTAATATCAGGGGTGATTATTGGAAGAATCCTGGGGGTCAGGTCTAAGAACTTCAGCTAGCTCTCCTCAGTCAAAGAAACCATGCTTTATACTGTAGGACCACTTGTGCCTGCTACCTATGCTGAAGCAGATGTTGACTGTGGCATTATTAATTAGGAAGCAGGGTTTGTATCTGTTGATGTGATCAGAATGATGCATTGTTGGCCCAAATGTGCCAGCACCTATAATTCTTATGTAAGACTGATTGACAGGTCTCAGACTCTCATGCGCTTAGAGAACCTGTTTTCTATATTTGAGCATAGTGTTTTCAGTGATAAGAGATGTGTCAAATGTTGCGATTTACTTAAATGGAAAACATTCAAACTTTTGATAAGTGATGCTGAGGAAACTCATATTTCCAATTTTCTGCATTAAATATAATCTTAAGTTTGTGGATTAGGCGTGGGTACCTTGATAACTTTGTGGTGCTTGTGCATCTAAGTGAGTAAGAAAATTCATTTGGCATCAAGGCTGCTTGTCTAATTTAGAGTCAAGTGTAGAGTGAGGGATGCTGGAATTTCTGACCCTTTTGTGGTCAGTATGTATGGGTAGATAGCACTTCAGCAGCTAGATTTTAATAGTTCTTCACAGAAGGAAATATGCTGGAACTTTGCCTGTTTCTAAGTCGAGGTTGAAGTAATTTTAGCTTCCTGAAACATGACGGTGCTGTGAGACGGGTAGCCTGGAGCTTAGCTGCCTGAAACCTAGGGATTATTTACTTCTGCAGAAAGAGCACTTTCAGGCTGGTTCTTTCTTTGGGGCTCAGTCATTTATTTCAAAGAAAGAGAGAAAGATCATAAGCAAGGTGAGACTCAGGAGCAGCAATCACTGTAAGAGGGAGACTGAGAACCCATGGAAGCTGGAATTGGGAGATTTGAGTTTTGGGTGCCTGGGATTCCGGTTGTCACAGTTGAGCTAGACAGGGTGATAGATTCTTCTGTGAAACAGGGAATCACCAGGCTAAGGAGTGGTTATCAAAAGGTGTTCATGTAAGCATTTGTGTACCCTTTGGCATCTTGAGAACAGAAGAGTGGGCTGCAGAGGATAGGTATATGATAGTGACAGAGACTTTTGACAGGGCTAGTCAGTAGACATCAAGAAGAGAGTGCTGGAATTCAAGAGGTTGTCTCTGCAAGGCCTTGAAGTTGAGACAGTTGGGGAATGAAGTGAAACCAGGAGAGTAATGGTAGATTGGATATCATAAACAGAAGTCAGGGCCTTTGTGTATGGATCAGGTCTGCTTAAATAGTTCAACAACGTTTTTACCTTGAGTTTGTTTTATTTAGAATAGACTTTTTAATATCTTGGAACCTGACAGTATGTCTCAAAATAATTGTATATAGTTCCTTCTTAATCTGTTTTTCTGATTGAATAGATTTCTTTTTGTAGCACCCTCCCCCTTTTGGAAATTATTTATTTGGTAATAGTTCCTAATTATCTTGTATCTAATTGACTTGTATATTAATTAGAACAGATAAACACTTGAATATTTTCCTCCATCTCTCCATATGAAAGCTTCTGTAACATTCTCATCACTAGATGTTTTATTTCATACTAATAAGATGGTATCATAACTTCTAGGAACACTATTAATCTTAACTCTTTAGCTTTCTGTTTCATTGAAAGGAACAAAAACAACACATTAAAGCTTAGTAAAATTGGATAACCCATGCAATTAAAATAACTGCTAAAATGGCTACAGTTACAAAGAGTAGTCAAGTGTAGAGGATGTGGAAGAGCTGACCCTTCTGCCTTCCCCTGTGCTCCTCTCTTCTTCTCTTCCCTTGTAGTGTTGGGGATCAAACACAGGGCCTTATGTTTTCTGGAAAGGTGCTCTCATTGTAAGCTAAGTCTCCAGACAGATATGAAACTCGATCCACTGATGCAAACATAACAGGCAGTGGGAAAGTTTTTAGGAAATTAGATCCAAAGCCCTGTATGCCCAGGCTTTCTAGACATGGAGATGAAAACAAGTGTGCATAGAGAGACATGTGTCAATAATCATGAGGATATTTTTATAATACATTCTAGCATTAGACATCCTTTGTTGTCTGTCTACAGGTTAATGGGTAAACAAAGTTCATTCATATAATTGATTGCATTTTAAAGAAATGCACCCAGAAAAAAAGTGGATCCATTTGTTGTTATTTGAAGTTGTCAGTGTTCTGCACACATTTCGAATGATGCTGAACCCTAGGGTACAACTGTGATAAATATCCTTGTGTGGGTAGTGGTCTTTTGAATATGTTCTGTATGTTGAGAGGACCAGGCCAGATGTAACAGGTTTCTGTTACAAGTATCCATGTTTTCTTACAATTAGGTATGTGCCATGTTATACCCGCCAATGTAGTTTAGCAATGTGTTTGTGTTGTTACTTCTGGTCACCAGCATAGGCCATTTTGATGTAAAACCTCATTGCCATTTCTAGATTTCTAGAAAATGGCAAATATATTGATTTAGTCTCTATTTTTCTGTTTACTAATGAGGCTGTTTACTCTTGGGGGTGGTGCATATATTTTGTTAGTATATATGTAAAGTTCTAAGTTGATTTGCACTTAAAAAGTTGATTGTTTTCAGGTAAAAAACAAAGCACCAAGAAAGCAGCTCTTGATTAGGTTGGATCATACAATGACTCAGAATCAGATCTGTTACTGGAAAGTCAAATTTAATGGTTTTCAACAGTAAATTAGGGATATGTCTACTTTTATATTATCTTGGTATTTTAAATATGAGCTTTATTGGTTTGATTGACATATGCTTTGATTCTTACATTTTAAAAAAGATATACTATGTTTGTGCCATGTTTAACATACATATTATTCTGTAAAATTGTTACCTGTATTATGACTTGAGAAATGGTTCGGTGGTTAAGAGCATTTGCTGCTCATTAGAGGAAATAAATTTGGTTCCCAGCAACCACATGGGCACTTCAGAACCACCTACCTGTAACTCCAGCTCCAGGGAATCTGACTCCCTCTTTTGGCTTCTGCAGGCATCTCCCTGTACACACTGGCACACAGGCACACAAATAAAAATAGTAAATCTTTAACAGAGTGGCATATATCTTCTAGTATGTGGTTCATGTTTGAATTTCTCAATTATTGCTGTTTCAGTTCATGTTTTTTAATGGAGTAAATATGTATTAGTTTTCCCATTTATAGTTTTTTTGTGTGTATTTCTTCATCTTCATACTGTTCCACAATCATATCTCAGCTTTATAAAACAGTTTGGGGATTATTTGTGCTAATGCATGGAAAGTACTTGTTAAATGATAGATATCAGGATGTGAATCAAGTGGAGTGACTTAACTGCAGGCATTTTTATACTTCTTGAAGAATATATGTTACTTTATTCATGTAGTTGGACTTAATCATGTTATTGTACATAAGACTGAGAAAAAGGGAAGAAAGAAGGGCAAGGAAAAGGAAAAGTAGGCCCACACTGACATCAACTCTACTAGCTGCTCCATTAGGTCCTTTGTTTATTTGGGAGCAGCCTATTTTTCTTATGTGCTACAAATAGAGCTTAGTAATTAGAGATGTGAGGTCTGTCCACGGAAGGTCTGGTGAGGTGACTGAAGAAGTTTCTTTCTAATGCAGAGAGGCTGCAGCTTCATTTCTAGTGTACCTTTTCCTGTTGAGAGATCATAGTTCACTTGAGAAATGACCTGCTGGGAGTCCACCTTTGTACTGAGCATTGTAGAAATAGGTTTTGTGGGGAAAGTCCAGCTGAACTTATGAATCATGAGGTGCTATTTCTTTATCAGATACTAGAAAAGTAAATTAGGCAATGTTCACTTCGGTTAATGATTGCTTATGTAAACTGTTTGTATTGTTTATCATTTTTAGTTAAGTGTGTTTTTTTTTTACTGACTCTTAAATAGAAGGGTTTAACCTCCTGAATGTTTGGCATTTAGCATTGCCACTGCAGAGTTGAGAATGAGTATGAGAACCAGGAGAACACCTTTATTGCTAGTAGATTTTCCCTTTGTCGGTGATGTCCGTGGGCCCTTAAAATGCTCATGCCATTGTAAAGTGGGTCATGGACAAGCATCTGGGCATTGTTTGGCTCTTGTGTGTATTTGGGGCTGGCAGGGTCTCATGCACATTATACCAGCTTTAAACTTTGTTTGTAGTCAAAGATGTCTTTGAACTTGTTTGCTCTTGAGCCAATGTATAGCAGGGACTTAGAATAGCAGTGCAAGGGTGGAGAAAAGGACCTTTTTTAAAGGACAGTAGCATGTTCTTTATCCTTCCATATTTATATAGGTCAAGGATGGCAACTCGTTTCTTGTGCTGTACTCTTATTAAAACACATGACTCCACTGAACTGTTCTTGGAAAAGAGGAAAACTGGATGGGGCTGTAGTGTTACCCACCGAATAGATTAGCTGTCAAGGGAACATGGTCAGCTCCACAACACTATGTCCATCTCTCTCCATATGCATCTGGATATTAAAGCTAACTTCTGTTTCTTTTCTTTTTTCTTTTCGGTTGTTTGAGACAGAATTTCTCTTTGTTAGCCCTGACTGTCCTGGAACCTGCCCTACAGACCAGGCTGGCTTTGAACTCATAGAGATCCACCTGCCTCTGCCTCTCAAGTGTTGGGATTAAAGGCATGCACCACCACCACCCAGCTAATTACTGTTTATTTCTATGCAAACTTATTGTTTAAAGTAACACAGATCATCTGGATTGTGTGGTGTATGCAGATGTTACCACTGCAGATTCCTGTTGGCATTGAAGGAATGGCACCATGCTTTCTGCACTGAATTCTGGAGCCATAGGCCAGCAGCACTGTTGTCAATAAAGGGCCTGCTAAAGGCCTTTTAATAAGACAGCAAATGTTCCTTTCCCCTGGGATCTAGTGGGCCTATAAGGTAAAGTCTCTCTTTCTCTCTTTTTTTATAATTGCTGAAGAAGAAGAAAAAAAGCTCTCCTTTTGCCTAATTGTAAAGTATTCTTTTTTCTGCTGCTGGTTAGCATCATCAGAAAGCTCCATTCTTTCCTATGCCTCAGTGTTTACTTGCGTCTCTGACATTTATCCCTGTCATTTGCCCCATTGTTCTCTGTCCATTCTCTGAGGCTTCCTTTATGTTCTCCCCTTCACGAGTTCTTCAGATTGCCACCAGCCTTGTTCAGACCTTTATTGAATCTCACATGGTTATTGCAGTAAAGCCCAACTGATCTCCCTGTCTCATGTCTCTGCAAATCCGTCCTTCACACAGCTGCCCAAGTAATCTTCCCAGAGTGATGCTGGACTTTCATTACAGCAAGCAAGTGGCTCCCAGATTCAGTGGAATCCAGCTGCCCTTCTGGGTGGCACGCAGGACTTGCAGTTGGCCTGTGTAGTCCATACTATAGCTGGCGCTAGGTAGAATGTGCTTGCCTGTTGTTGCTCATGGAAATGGTCTCTGTGACATTGCCTTTAATGTTTATAGGCAGAAGAATATGTATTTGATATTCATTTAGTAATTACTTCTTGTTCCTTGTGCAAACATTCTCAAAATTCGTCAGCAAAGTGATGACAGGTAATCATAGTGCAGGCCCCACTCCGGACCAGCTGGTCTAAAGTCATGATGATCTGGGAAGTAATGCGTTAGATTATTCCCGAGAGGCTGG
>LOEQ01002681.1:231571-241733 GCA_001685075.1 Bramus lutescens
TCTTTATTAACCAATGAAAGTAACACATAGACAGATGACCCTCCTCCATCACTTTACTAATTAACCAATGAAAGCAACAGATAGATAAAAAGACCCTTCTATATCACTTTGGTCATCAGACAACCTTTTTTTTATCCACAAATCATCTTTTCAAGTCCTTACATTTAAAGATACCATTAAAAAACAGATATATCCAGGCCTACTCTTTGGGAATTTCTGCCTCAGATTGTGTAAATAATAAACACATACATGAAAATGGTAACCAGACATTGAGATTTAAGAGCACATTTCCAGGCTACCATGTCTGCCCATCACTTATTTGGTGAGTAGATAAGGGCATACTAAGTGTGATCATTTATTACAGGGCACAGTGGTTAGTGTTAATTACCAGCTTGACAAAATTGAGAGCCACCTAGGAGATGGCTTCTGGACATGCCTGTGAGACATTATTTTGTTTGTGTTAATTAAAGTGAGTAGGCCTTCCCACCATGGGTGGTACCATTCCCTAGCAGGAATCTTGGACAATAAAAGTTACGGAGCACCAGAATTCATTTGTTGTTCTGTGCTTCTGACTGTGAACATAATGTGACCAGCTACTTGAGTCTGTTGTTTTGACTTCCCCACCATGAGGAACTGTACCTGGAGCTGTAAGCTAAAACAAGCCCTTTATTCCTTAAGTTGCTTTTATCAGTGTGTTTTATCCTAGCAATGGGGGGAAAATTAAAGAAAAAAAAAAGAAAAACTCTAAGACAAACAGAAGGGATTCATGTCAAAAATCAGCTAAAAGTCAAAAGCTACAGCCTGGGACAGCTGCAGATGTGGAACTTCCATTGTCTTGAGATTGTATGTGACACCCTCCTGCCATAGGTGTCAGCTGACCAAGAAAGTTCATTGTATCTACTTGTTGGATGTGACAGCATCCCCAGCAGCAAGGGAGGCTGTTCCCCTCCTCTATTAGTCCTTATCAGCTGCAACGCTCATAGCCTCCCAGAAGCCAGGACACATGTCAGCCTGCTTTTGAATGAAGCCAAATACTTTCTACATGATACTTAAAAATATTTATTTTAGCATTTATCATTTCTTAGACTACTTGCTTCTTGTAGCAATACAAAGTAGTTCGAATAGGTCTTAATAATAAAAGCTCGGAGTCAGATATTGGGGAAAATGCTGAGAGACCAGAGAGGCAAGGAGCAAGCCACAGCCACACCTTACCTCGCAAACTTCCCAGGCAAAAAGGGACTGAGTTCCTGTTTCCTCTGGCCTTATTACTTCCTCTCTCTGCCCAGCCATATCATTTCCTATCCATCTCTACAGACCTTCAGACCAATATAGTTAGCTAGTGGGTAGCTCCGCCCTCTGATCTTTAGGCAAGCTTTATTTGTACAAACAAGAGATCAAGAAAGTTGTAGAAATTTAAATAGTTTCCATTTCTCAGTCTTATGCAATAGATAACTGCCATGAAAAACACCTTTTCTTGGTTCAAGTAGGAATATATATATATTAAATAATTCCAGTACATATTCTCACATACCTTTTAGGAAGGTTTTCAAATTTGGATTGTGACTTTTGTGTCTTTGACCAACTAGGTACTTAAAAATTCAGTGCTGCTTCCCTATGTAAACAGCACTGCTTAAGCTCTCGGGAGCACATGTGTCACGAGGAAGGTTAATAGTCCTTAACCTTTCATTCGCAGTATTTCCTTTGTGAGTTGACTGTTTGCTTTTGATTTTGGTGAATCAAAATTTCACATTTCTTCAACATTCTAAAGAAAACTTCAGATACAATAGGCTACACACCTATTTCAGTGTGTATGATAGTAAACATCCCTAACCTGCAATAAAGTCTTTTAAATTATTTTGAAAATTTTGATCTCATAGTAAGAAAACAGTTCTAGATTCTTGCTTGTAGAGTTTAAGATTGTAGATTTCCCATCTTTTTTTTTCCCAGTTTCATTTTAAGTAACCCAAGAACTATCAAACAAGCTGATACTTTTCCAGTTGATTTTTCATAGAAGCATAATTCAAGTGTCATTTAAAGGCACTCACTAAGAAATTAAGTGTTGTAAAATGATTTTTTTTTGTACACTGTGAAGATGTGTCTTTGCCAAGGTGCCTTCTGATTGGTTTAATAAAGAACTAAATGGCCAATAGCTAGGCAGGAAGAGGTTAGGTGGTACTTCCAGGCAGATAGAGAAGAGAGGAAGGGTAGATGAGTCTAGGTACAAGAGATGCCAGAGGACACAGAGAGGAAACAGGAAGTGCAAGATGGAAGAGAGGTAGAAAGTCACGAGGCAAAGCATAGATTAATAGAAATGGGTTAGTTTAAGTTATAAGAGCTAATGGGACAAGTCTAAGCTATAGGCCTAACTTTCATAATTAAAAAGTCTACCTGTCATTTTTTTTGTGTATGTGTGTGAGCTGGTGGCCCAAAGAAAAATCCATTTTCAGTTAAGAGTAGACTGGGAATAAAAGAATAAGGAATATGAGTAATATAATAAAAGATAAAAATAAAATGGCAAAACATCATTTTTTTTTAGCATAGGGAGAAGTGAAATAGTACTTAACTTGGGAGGGTGAGGCAGGAGGATTATAAATTCAAAGTCAGGGTATACTACAGACCAAGACCTTGTCTTGAAGAAACAAGGGGTAGAGATGCAGTTCTCTTTGCCTGGTGTATGCAAGGGCCTGTGTTCAGTGCTAGCACCTCCCCATTAAGGGGAAGAAGGTCTCAGCATTATGAACCTTGCATCAAGATGATGTGGACAGAAATAGACCTTACAAGTCAGGGCCAAACCCAGGATGGTGACAGCAGAAGCACAACAACTGTAGTTAAGGTGGAGGAGCAGACCCGCAGAAGCATAGTGTTTCTATTGCAGGTGAAAGTTAACTGTTAAACCCTGGAAACACCAAATTATAAGGAATTTAAAATAAGTATAAATTTATTTTAACTTAAAGGAGAAATAGACAAAAGCTATGCTTGTATTGTGAAATTTTGAAAGCATTTTACATTGCTAATGGTTTGATAAATAATAAATATTTATGGATAGTAATTAAATAATATAAATGTCATTATTAAAACAATATGCTCTGAGCCTTTCTTTAGCTCCTTCCCTCATAGCTGCTGCAAACAGCTGTCAGAGACCCCTTACTGGAGGACTGTATTTGGCTCACAATGCAGAGAGTACAGGGAAGCATGGGAAAAGGAGCTGTTGAGGCAGCTGCTTGTTATATGGAGCCAATTAGGAAGCAGACAAAGCTCAAGCAGGAAACAGGCCAGGATCTGTAAACCTCAAGTCTACCTCCATGGCACTGTATCTGTAGGTCTCATGACCAAAAGATTCCACAGCCTACCCCAAACAGTGCCACCCACCATCTGGGTACCAATGTTTAAACACATGAGCCTGTGGGGGACATTTCATACTCAAACTCGAAGCCTAACATAGAGAATATGAATTATTTAAAACTATGGTATCATAGATTACAAAAAGAAATTGTGTAAGTATATAAAGCACATTATGTAAACAAAGTGTCATCACACCAGGGCTTATTATTAGGTGAGTCCTCTGTTATTCTTTGTTCTCCATGAGTTGGCCATGGCCAACTGTCTGAACTGGTAGTTTTCAGCCATCCTACTGATGTGACAGTTTAATACAGTTCCTCATGTTGTGGTGAGGAACCATAAGACCGTTATTTTCATTGCTACTTCATAACTGTAATTTTACCACTGTTATGAATTATAAATATCTGTGTTTTCCGGTGCTCTTAGGTGACCCTGGTGAAAGGGTCACTTACCTTCCCCACACCCAGCAAGGATCCATGACCCACAGGTTGAAAAGCACTGTTCTAAACGTTAGATTAGGAATTCCGGGAGCAAGTCACAAAATGTAAACTGTGCACTGTTTGAGCATGATGACGTCTTGCTGTCTACCTAGAGCATTAGCCAGCCCTTACCATATCACGTATTTCACCACCTACCTGTTAGCTGCTTAGTAGCCATTTCGGCTGTCAGATGAACTATCTACCCCTTGTTTGTATATAGGGTTCAGTACTGTTAGTACATTCAGGCATCCTCTGGGTATTTGGAAAGCATTCTGTATGGATGAGGGGACCTCTGACATCATTGCCATCCCTGGATTTAAAACAGAATGAAATGTGAGTTTATTAAAAACAGAGAGAGAGAAAATAATCATTATAATTACATATTTACTTGGTTTTGGTTTGTAGAAAATGCCAATAAGGAAAATGCTTCATTGTGTAATTAATGGATGAATAATTATAATTATTGAGCAATGCAGTAATATATTGGGAAATTAAACAATCAGTTTTTTTTAGGCATAAAATGAAAAGTAGTGAGAAATTAGTAAAATAGAAAACATTTAAAATCCACATCAAACTGCAGGAAGCATTGTGACTTTTCCTGGGGCATCAACAGCAAAGGCACCGTTCCAGTGCGGTCCAGGTTGGTGGGCCAATGAATTGATGTGGCTACAACAGGGTCATAGGTTACTCCCTCATGGAGAAGATCACCTCTTCTTGGTGAGGATGCATAGATGCTGCATCGCTGAAGTCCCTTGTCCAGCTGACAGGCAGCTTGGCCCATGAAAGCCGGATCTTGGAAATCTGGTTACATCTTGAGCTTTCCAATCCTTGCAATTTTTCTTGGCGCCTTCATGTTATGGGCCTTCCCTGAGAGAAGTGTTGCGTGCAGTTCAGAGGAAAAGGCAGCGCAGCTGGAGTATTGCTGCTCCAGAACTGTCAGTACAACTGACAAACATCTGCTGTGGATAACCAAAGGAAAATGGCAAAAATAAACACAAAAGGAAAAGGAAAGACAAACTTGAGGTAACCCACTAAATATGATGATCCCAGATATTTTAAAGCACCTTTTAAAATTTAACTAGAAAAATTGAATGCTTATCTTTTAAATTTTGGAGAACGATGTGCGGTAGATGTATATGAAGATAGTATGATGACACCCATTACTTTTATTCTAACCTAAAAATTAGCAATAAAAAGAAAAGTATGGGAATTATGTAATGAAATAGCCACAGAGTAAGCATAGCTACTAGTCCATGGGAATGGATTATATGACATTTCCTCAAAACTTTGTTTTCACTGCTCTGCCCTTTATAGTAGTGACGGTTTCACTCTATGCTTTCTTCCATTATCCTCTTAATACAATTTTGCCTGTTATTATATATTTTATAAATGAGGTTGGACTGTGTTTGTTAGGAGTAAAGAAGAGATGCTTCCTATCAAGGTTTGTCCCAGAATATAACAGCACTCTGAGAGGAAAAACATAAAGCCTTTTCAGAGACATCTATGTACACTTAAGTGGAGGAAGGCTTCTCCTGGAGACATGTTTCATATGGAGACATGTATCATGTGGAGACATACATTTCTTATGGAGAGATGGCTTCTCATAATGGGGCATGCTTCTTGTGAAGAGATTTCATATGGGGCAATGTCTCATACTGTGACATCATATAGAAAAATGTATCATGTTCTTGGATTAGGAGAATCAGCGTCTTGAAGATAACAGAAAGCCTTTGATCATGGAAGGATATACCTGCTAGTCATATGTAATATTCTTTATGAGGCTGAGGAGGTTTCTTCTCCACTAAAGCTTTTTTTTATGAGTGGATGTTGAGTATTTTTAGACAGTTTCTACATCTGTTGAGATGGTTCTATAATTGCTTTACTAATATATAAAATTGTGTTGCATCATTTCTATGTTAAAGCAGAGTTGCATTTTTTTGGAAAACACTTGTCTTTAATGTATATGCTGGCTTTGCTAATAGTTTCTTCAGGATTTTCCATTTAGATCCATGATTGTACTTTCCCCATGATGTTCTTGCTAATTTTGATACTGTGGGTTTGTACAAGCCAAGTACAGTAAGTTGAGAAGCATTTTTTAATTCTGGTCTTTGAAGGTATTTATACAATCATAGTTTTTCATTCTTCAAAGAATCATGAAATTAATATTTGAGTTAGCAAATACGCAGCTGATGACTGGGTAGAACGAGAAGTGTCAAGTGCCAAAGAGAGGAGAAGCTGCAGAAATGGCAGGACAAGTGCCTGAGAGAAGTCAAGGGCAACATGGGAAGTTCTGACTGGCCTGTCGTACCAAGATGCCAGGACATGCTATATGCATATTCACTAATGAAATCAATGTAGAACTGATAGGAACATGGCTGGAGGGAACTCACTTGAAGTCTCAGAAAATTGTCTCTGTATGGAAATAGCTACAGTATGGTAAGCACATTGCCCTTTGGGAAGAGAAGGACAAATTATTTCATACTTGGGGCTATTTCAACTGGTACCTTTCTTGCAAAAAAAATGATTTCTGAAATGACTCAAGGTAATGATATAATGAATAAAGCAGTAACCACCTTGAAAAAAAATCACATGTGGGTGCCTAGAACCAAGCCTGGGTCCTCTGAAAGCATATCGACTCTCTTTTAATCATTCAAGCTCCAAGAACTATCTTAATGGAGAAAAATGTAAAAAGGGTTTAAATAAGTACTTTATAGAGATCAGATTAATTGCCCAGTAGACTAAAGTAAAAGTATTAAGTTTATTTATAGCCAGGGGAATGAATCAATGCCTATTGGAAAGTTTTAAGGTGTCTGTTGCTAATAGGCTGTCAGTTACCTTGTAGGTGTTATTTTTTCCGTGTAGTATTATTAATGGGGTGGTGCAGTTTCTGTTAGGTGTGTCATGGAAAATTTGGTTGATCTGCTCTTGAGACACCACTGGATGCTTTAGCTAGGTAGTAGGCCTTGGATCACACGGAGAAACTTACGCTTCATTTTTCCTTATGTGAGATGGCGACACCTCTCCTTAACTCACCTCTTTCTTCAAAAATTGGGTATCTAATAAAGTATAGACCCCATTTTGGGGATTGGTAAGTGTGATTCAGGGACTACTTAGACAGGCATGGCCCTTTTAGTAACAAGAATCTGGGAGTAGAGTATACCAAACTTGGCACTATATGGGATGAAGATCTAGTTCTAATTTATAACTTGCAATAAAGGTCTTATAATAGAGTCTTGGCATTGGTTGCGATCAGCACTTGGATTTAGTTTTGGAGGTGTTAGATACACTATCCCCTGGAATTTTCTGTGGTGGGAAGATATTTTGACCCCTGCATTTCAGTACAGTCATGTATGGTTTTCAAACCCTTGATATGCGTTACTATGATTTAGGTACTGAAGTTTTAATTTTATTTATTTTTCAGTAATATAATCTTGATGTTTTTATTATAACCCTTGCCTTTTTAATGGCTGAGCCATCTCGCTGGCCCCAAATATTATTTCTTTAGTCACTTGTGGACAGTGCTCTATTCATAAGAGGAAGAAAAAGTAGACCACACCCACCCATGATTGACTGTCATAACAGATGCCTAAAGTTAAAGTATAATATAGCTTATACTTGCCAAGTATAAAGTGGATATAAAATGTTTGATGAAAGATCAGAATGGAAGATGACCAACTTGAGGAATTGCTTATCCCCAGAAGGCTGTGGGGCTGACATTCTGGCGGGTGCTAAGCCCAGTCCCATGCTCTGTCTGCTCAGTGCTTTCTTAGGGCAGCCTTTCTTTGTCTTTGCATTTTCCTTACTGACCGTGCAGTCCTGTCCTTGTCAGTCCTTCTCACAGTTGTGCGCTCTGAGTCTGCTCTTATTTCTGCTGTGGGTCTTTAGCATGGGTGTCAGTTCCTTCTCTACAGTGGGCCACCTGTCTTCAGTGACCTTTTCCTTGGCTAACATGCTGGAAACTTAGAGCTAGCTGAGTTTTCTTGGACTGCCTGTCAGAGTGTTGTGTGGTGATTTAGGGGTCCAGATGTGAAAGGATTCTGTAGTCAGAATGCTTGGGAACTTGTCTCAGCAATCAGTCAGTATGTAGCCTTTGTAAAGTGTGGGGGTCTTGTTGTGCCCTGACCTTTCCTTAATGACTACGAGATACCTTCCTGTTGAAGAGTCAGCATTCGTTTTGTGTATTTCCCTTTATCTCATCAACAAGGCAAATGGGGTAATTTTAAACTCTACATGTGTTCTTTTGTTGTTAACTGCTGTGGACTCACTTTATTTCTTGGTTTGCTGCTATGAGCTTTGTGGAAGGTACTTGGAACTTGTCATTATTTAGGAATGAAAGGAAAAGCTATCATGTGATGCTGCCAGTGGCCACTGAGTTTTGACTTTATTAGAAAAACCTCTGTTAATATTTTAATAAGTAAACAATTAGCTACATAGAGATTTAAAATGCACTGTTATTTAATTTTTGGAAAATACATTAAATTTGAAATTATGTAAAAGGAGAAGGGATGCAAAAGTAATTAACGTGATGTAGGCTATGGTTTTCCTGAGTAGAGTAAAAATGAAATGTTGATTTGGTTATTCATTAGGGAAGAAACAGATTGATGAAGCAAATTAAAACAAGCAAAGAATGATTTTATGTGCTGACGTGCATTCTTAATTTTTTGTTTGTTTTGTTCTTTTAATAGATTTTGATTGGGAAAGATAAATTTAAGGGTATAAAGTAAGTAAAACAGATGAAAAGAAATGTAAGATTCTGAGAAGTAATGTTTTCACTATACTCCAGGTAGATGAAAGAAAAGTTGTGGAGCTTACGGGTTTGTGGGTTCACACTGAGTGTAGGAACAAAGCTGTTTGTTTTATGTATTTGAAATGTTAATATGTTCATCTTGGAACAAAGTACACCTTAATTCATGAAGCTGATAAACAATTCATGTTATGTCAGCTTTACAAAGACTAAAGGTATCAGATCGTTGAAATTTTTTCATTCCATTTTTTGTTTATCTTTGATAGAGTCCTGTGAAGATAAACCAGATTAGCTTGGATGAAAGCGGAGAGCACATGGGAGTGTGTTCAGAGGACGGCAAGGTAAGTGCGCAGTGCTCACGGGCAAAGTTGCTTGGGCAGTGAGTGCTGGGTTTTACCCATGCAAGTGATTGGATGCTCTCTGCTTACTTTACACCTGTATGTAGAGAGCCTTGATTATTCTTTTTCAGTATTGGTCTTGCTTTTGATTGCTCATAATTAAAATAAAATATATTTTGCCCAAATGTGCCTTAGGAAAAGTAATTACAAGAATGTCAATAACCTAACTAGTATTAAGCTGATTAACAGCTGTGGCAGGGTGACGTGCCCCTTTAATCATTACTGCTGTGCCACTTGGACTCCAGTGACTAGTCTGCAGTTCCTGCAAGACAGTAGTTTAATGCTTTTCTGCCATAAATCCACAAAATTGGATTTTGTGGGCATGATTTCTGTGGGCTGGTGGTTTTCATTTTAAAACAAAAGTTATGAATGTTACTCTTGAATTATAGAATCTTTTGATAAGCAATCATAGTTTATCAGAAGAATAAAGTGTCTTACAATGGCCACATTAAATAAATGTAAAATCAATATATGTACAGTTTTCTAAAAACCTGACACCTACTTCCTGGACCAAGGACATACATCATTTCTGCAGCATATAGCTAACAACTATCAGTGCTTCTTGCTGATGGTATGCTGTGACATTTAGTGGTTGTGATGATTGATTTTCCACTTGCAAGAATATCTTCTTTGTTTTTAAGTCGATGGAAGTCTTTTCTAATGTTCGCTTGCAGTGATAAAATCCTAATGCAGAATATTTAAGCCACTTCACTAAAATATCAGTTTAAGAAGAGATTGCATTAAAAATCATTATGTAAGTTTATGTATTCCTTAGTGAATAGAGATTTCCTAATCTAATTTTATACATTTTTAGTGCTTTGAATTCAATGGGCCATTAAGATGAGTAAATTAAAAACAATATACTCAGCACAAAAGAGGATATACTCATCTCTGTCAATACTGCTACCCCATCTCTATCATCAGTGCTACCCCATCTCTATCAGCAGTGCTACCCAATTTCTATCAACAGTGCTATCCCATCTCTATCAACAGTGTTATGCCATCTCTACCAACAGTGCTACCCCATCTCTATCAACAGTGCTACCCCATCTCTATCAGTGCTACCCCATCTCTACCAACAGTGATACCCCATCTCTATCAACAGTGCTACCCCATCTCTATCAACAGTGCTACCCCATCTCTATCAGCAGTGCTACCCCATCTCTACCAACAGTGCTACCCCATCTCTATCAACAGTGCTA
>LOEQ01002681.1:263232-284149 GCA_001685075.1 Bramus lutescens
TCTCCCTCCTTCTGCTCCTCATTTGGACCTTGGGAGCTCAGTCCAGTGCCCCAAATGTGGGTCTCTGTCTCTATCTCCATCCATTGCCAGATGAATGTTCTATGGTGATATGCAAGATATTCATCAGTGTGGCTATATGATAGGGCCAGTTCAGGCACCCTCTCCTCTGCTGCCCAAGGAACACGCTGGGGACATCTCTTTGGAGACCTGGGAACCCCTCTAGACCAATTTGTAAATTAACTCTATGGCAACTTATGTTGGTAGAGTTTTCTGTATATTTTATACTGGTTAATGATAAGTATAGAAATCCATTTCTTAAACTAGCAATCATTTAAGTCACAACATTTACATTTTATTTTTCATTTATGCCAAATGTCAGTGATATCCTGGTGTCTCTGTGTTGAATTCCCAGTCTTCAGCTCTATAGTAGATGTGGCATGTGGAAAGGATCCATACCAGCTTCATTTTCTTTCATGATCCCCTTGACACAAAGCTATTAAATGCCCGTTAAGACCTTTCTGCAAGTTCAGCTAAATTTTCCATATATAATAGTTGTTTTTTTGTTGTATATGTGTGTGTATATGTGAATGTTTACATGTATGTGTGTATGATGTAATTGTGTCTGACCATGCAAGTAGAGACTAGTGAACAAACTCAGCTGTAGTTTACTTATTTTTTTCTCTCTTTTTTTTTTTAAAGAGGGTCTTTCACAAAACAGTATTGTGACAGTGGGTGGTGGTTTTCAAAAGAATGCGAGTGGGTAAGTAGTAGTGGAATGACATTAGTAAGATCACTCATAAATCGGAATGATGATCTGGTGAGAAGTTAATGTTCTGAATTATTGGAGAAAGAAATGTGAACAGGTACTTTTCTTTGTATGTATGTATTTAAGAATGTAAGTTTTACTGTGGAGAAATCTTGTAGTGGTATTTTATTTATTTTTAAACTTTCAACCAATATTCTTCTTTGTTATTTTTAACAGTGAATATTGAAACACACTAAATAACCTAGATGGGCTGTGCACCCTATATCAGCAGTAGATCATCAGAACTGCCATGGCATATTAGGAGGATGTCAGAAAGATGTTCTTTTAAGATGGAGGCAATTTCAGGATGTGATTTGGAGGAGGCTTAAGAAGGCAAGTATTTGTTCTAGAATGGATGCTGTAAAGAGGCCAGAGTAACTGTGTTCTTGAGTATTTAAATAAGCCGTATTTAGGAAGACAGAGGCTCCGTCAAGGCTGAAGTATAAAGAACTTCAGAGTCTCTCACTTTAGACAGGATACATCCTGTGTATTTTTGTGCAGTTATTTTTGGGAAATGCATTCGTTGAGATATGGTTATGAAGTGATCTTGTTTGTACCGAGATCCTTCATGCTCAAAGAGTGGCCTTGTACACTGCTGGTGCTCTGTGAACTTGCTTGTTTGTTAGAAGACCAAGACTTCCCTGTGAATGACAAAGCAGGCCCTTTACAGATGTCAACCATTTTCTTTGTCAGGGGGAATAAGCAAAGTGCCCACATCTGTTAGAGTGTTTTTGTTGGCATACTTTTCCATGGGAGGGGTCTCATGGCATTGTTTTTGAAATATAATTATATATATATATATATGTACATTCAGGAATGACTATAAACCAAATCAGTGGTTGTGGTATGTCTGAGCAGGATTATGAACATACATGTTTGTCTCCATTGACATTCATTTCATCTTTTTTGTTGGAAGCATTCATTTATTTTATAATAAAATAGTGAAAATGCATACAGTCATCTCAATTTAGGACTTCTTTTTACTTAAAAATTTGTAGTTTATGAAATTTCCTATATTCTTGAAGTTGTTTATTTAGTATTGTTTAATAGTTGCCTGATTAGTCCATTCTGCAGGTCTGTTTCTTTTTCTTAGCTATTTTTCTGTTATTGAACCTTTAATTTGTATCTGTGTTTGTCAACAGTCTACTTGTGATGAAGGTAGAAATGCTTTTCATCATTATTATCATTATGAATTTTTGAGACAGGGTTTTACAGAGCCCAGAGTTCTGGCTTCAAACTGCTAATGTAGCTAAGGATAACCATGAACTTCTGATCCATCTCCCTCTATATCCTGATTGGTAGGGATACAGGAGTGTACATAATCACATCTGATTTATATTGTCCTGGGATTAGAGCCCAGGACCTCATGCTTGTTAGCAGCTGAGCTCCAGATCTAGCCCACCAATGTGTATTAGTTGGTACAAATTAATAGGTTTCACTGTAAAACCATTATTCACTATTATTGTTATTCACTATTATTTCCACAATACATATGTTGTGTTTTGATTTTATCTACCCTTTTTATAACCCACTCTTTTCTTCCTTCCTATTTGTCATTGTTTTGCTCTCTCTTCCCTTGTTTCCTTTCCCTAGTGGTATCTCTTCTATTTATAGAATGTCTTTTTAAAATTTTTCTGGCTTATCTCACTCAGCATAATCTCCATTTTCATTCATTTCTTACATGTGACATATCATTCTTTGTGATTGTCTAGTATTCTACTATGCATTTATGCCTTATTTTCTTTATGCTTCCCTCTGCTGGTGGGCACCTAGGTTTATTTCGTAATTTAATTATTGAGAATAATATTGCAAAACATGGATGGACAAATATCTCTGTGGTATGACCGGAGTTCTTGGGATTAGATGTTTAGGAATGGCATAACAGAATCATAAGGAAGTTCTGCTTTTAGTTTTTTGAGGAGCTTATCCACCAACTTCCACAGTGACTGATTTCCATTCTCACACCAGGAGATAGGTCCCCTCTCCCACATTTGCATCAGCATTTGCAGTGTTTCTTCTAATAGCCATTTTGACTATAGTGAATCTCTAACACATGAAATCTGAGTTCCCTGCTGCCAAAAATAGCATGCTTTTCATATATTTATTGGTCATTTGTTCTTTTCTTGAGAAGCATTTGTTCAGACCAGTTACCCACTTATTGAATAGCTTGTTTTTTGGTGATTAAATTTTGTTGATTTTTTTAATATATTCTAGATATTAATACTCTAGATATAATAACTAGCCATCAAGCATATTTTCCTATCTCTAAGCCACTTTTGTACTTGGCCATTTTCTTTGTTTGCTGAATTTATGAATCTTTGGGCATGAACTTTTGTCTGTTGGTTGAACTATTTTCCTGCCTTTGATTAGAATTATTAAATCAATGATTATGACTACTTTTTATGTATTTGAACACATTGCCAAATAAATGTACATTTCAAACAATGTATACTCATTTATACCAGCTATGTGTGAATAGCTTACTTCATTCTGTTCTCTGCCAAATGTTATTTTGCAGTGTCTTTTAATTATTAGAAATTTTGAACATTCATATTACTCACATTTATATCTACCTTTGTAATCTGTCTGGTGACATTCTTTGCACAGGGCAGCTTTTAATATTATAATGGAAACCAGGCCATTGAAGACTGTCCACTTGATATTTATTGTCAGTTTGAACACAAATTATTGCTGCCTACTGAGTAGCCTTAAGCCTTTTTACCAATATTGATTAGATCTGGGATAATTATTTCTCTTCCCAAACTTACAAGTAGAAATTGAAGTATATAAGAAGTAGTTTCATATGTTGATTGCAAATTACAAATGATTGCATGTGTATATCACATCCTATAAATGTGAGTCTGTTCAAAACCCATCGGTTCTTCCCCTTTTATAGACCTACCCGTGTCTGACTGTGTGCCCATTAGTATCAGCCTTTCATAAAGATGATAGGGAAGGTGATGGATGACAGCAAATTGAGTTGAACTCATTTAACTTGGCTTCTGTAGATGGCAGTCATGATCTCAAGGTTTTTCTCACCTTTGTTTTACATAGAACTATGAAGGATTTATTCAAATATGCAAATCCATTAATTCATATAAATTTATATTATGCAAATTTATCAGTTTTGTATTTCTTTTTCATACCTTTCTTGCCAGGATTCCCCTCCTGTGGTCCATTTACAGTTGAGATACTATGCACATAAAATTATAGATTTTTGTTCCTGACACAGGACATGAGTTCAGATGTGGGCAACTTTGAAATTTTCTCTTCCCTGCTGCTGATTGTCTGACCTCGAGTCCAGCTCTCGAGATACATCCTTAGGTGGCCACAATCTGAAATATGATCCCATATCTGTGAAGTCTGTTGTTATGGATCTGTGTGGAAGATTTTCTTATAGTAGCAGAATTATTATTTTTAATAAATGTTTCAATCTTTTCTCAGACATTTATAGTCATGAACTTGCATCTGTAAGTATTACAGTGACAGGGGTAAATGGTATATGTTTCAGAATGGGTAAGTTGATATTTTAGCTTGTAGTGGTAGATAGATTGATCCACAGATTTATATCTGTCATCTGTTTTACAATACAAAAGAAGCTGTTCCTCTTCAGACCCCTGGTATTTAGCATCTTCTTTTCATGTTGTTTTCCTACTTTGAAGCTATTGATTGCTAAGTGGACTTTACCTTACAGTGATTCAGTTTTGTTTTGTTTTCAACTATCAATATGTCCATACAGTTTTCACAGAATTAACTAGCTTCCAGGTGCTTAGCATCATGTATCCTACACTTCCTATAAAGCACATAGATGATCAAGCAGGCTGTGAGGCTCCTTGTATGCATGCTTCTTTCTGTAGCACATGAAGTCACCTTTAGAAAAAGAAGTCTGAAGGATTATAACATTCAGAAATGAACAGTGAGTTTAAAGCAAGAATATACTTGAGAATGTCCCTTTTTCTTGCTATGTTGTATGATCTTTCTTGGTGGAGATTAAAACAAACCAAACACCAAACAAACAAAAAACTATGTTTTAAACCTTGGTCCTGAGCCAAAGCAAGAAGCAAGATGAAGGTTCCCACTTACACTGCTGACTACTTGGCTACTCATGGCTCTGCCAGAATTATAGTTCCTCCCTGCTGTACACAACCAGTACCTTCTCCACAGTGGCTAATGTTTGATTCAGTTGTCTTTTCCATTGGAAAGACTATTTCAGTTTTAGTTCTGCTAGGGTACGTGTGGTCTGTGTGTGCCTTGTATGTGTGGGTGCCCATGGAGGCCAGTTCGCCCTGATGTAGATGCTGAGAACTAAGCTCTGATCCTCTGGGAAAGCAGCAAGCACTCTTAGCCACTGAGCCATCTCTCCAGTCCTGTGTTTTCTGCTTTTAGAACTTTACTCTTGATCTTTCTCAAGTCTTTAAGTCCCATAATAAGAGTTCCTACCATTATACCTTTGTCTTGTTTTACTGAGATTACCTTGTTAGGTTCTGGTTTGCTGAGATTTATGTTTTTAAAAGATTCCCACACTATTATTATTATTATTATTATTATTATTATTATTATTATTTACTGTTTTTTCAAGACAGGGTTTCTCTGTATAGCCCTGGCCAACCTGAAACTCTCTGTAGATTAGGCTGTCCTCGAACTCAGAGATTCACCTGCTTCTGCCTCCCAAGTACGGAGGTTAAAGGTGTATACCATTACCATCCTGCGGTTCCCACCATGTTATTACCTTTTGTTGTCTAGTTTCTCATCTGACTTAGTGTAGGTTACCTTTTACGGAATCTTTTTCTTGAAACCCTTGGTCCTTCCTATAGGACCATACCTGGTGTCTTCCATATCTGCTTCCCATGGCATGATCCTCACTGCCCAGGACTTTCCTATTTTTTGGGGGGGGGGTCTAGGTCAAAGCAAGCATCACTGCAGGTGTTGAGGAAGACTAACAAGTTATGCTGTCCACAAACTTGGAAGATCCTCAGCTGACCATGGTTGAAACATACACCTACCTCTGTCAGGGGAGAGTGGGTGATTGGTAATGATAGCACTGGGAGCATAACCAGAGGCTTTATTGCAACCTGTTAGGGATATGACGCAGGTGTGGGAGATTCTGGGGTGTGCATGCTACACCACTCTGTAATGTAGAAAAGTGTTAGATACATCTATCAGCACAAAACACAGAAGAATAAAGTATATTGCTGGTATGTGAAGGCTCCTATTGAAATATAAGTACTGAGAGTGCTGACTGCCAGAATGTGGATTTATGGGAAATAAAGCCCTAAAATACTTTCTCCAACAGCAACAAAAATATAGACCTCTTGGAAACAGCTTTTCCTCTCTGTGTACTTAGCTCCCATTGAGCTTAAATTGCTCTCAGTATTGGGATAATGACAATTCGATAATACAGGATGTGGAAGACAAACCAAATAAATTAACCAGCTGCTTTTAAGGCTAGTTCGCTCAATGACTTAGCCCGAAAATGCTTTGTAGAGCATTCATGCTCAGTGGGTCTCTAGGCAGTTTTACAACTAGAAGAAAGAAATGGATTTTATTAAATGTCAGTGAAATAGGGGCAGATAGCTTTGTGGTACTTAAATTAGTGTGGAATGTGTGCAAGAAAAGTAGTTTATCTTTCTCTAAATCATCAGTGCAGAACTTTCCTTGGCATTCCTGCTAGAAAATGTGTTCCTACTCAGAATTCCCCTAGATTAGGATAAAACAGTAAATGGAAGTGCACCATTTGGTGCTGATCTCCTGTGTGAAGCCCTGTGTCCCTTAGAGTAAATCCCACTGAAGGACAGTGATAAAAATTTCATCAATTACTGACAGACACATGAAGTTGAGGCTTATAAGCTAGAACTTGTGAGTGAGGAATACAGACAGGTGAAGAGGGAAGAGAGGCACTGCCAAAGATCCAGGGACTTAATGCTAAGAGAGGAGCTGCTTAGGTGCAGAGAGCTTAAGAGGCGAATGCCATCCAAGTCCAGAGAGCCTTCTGCGGGGCCCAGAGCATCACTGTGCAGGCCAAACATAGGGCCCATCTGTGTCCCTCAATGTAAAGATCGGCAGCTACTTAAATGGAGCATGGAAAAACTGACATTAAAAGTAGTTTTGAAATTTTTGATAAGCTTTGTACAAGTTAGATCCTCTGTCCTTGAGGAATAGGTGGTAGCCTGTCTGGGCAGGATTTGGGCATGAGCTCAGTAGAGGAAGTCCCTTCCCTTCTGATGGGAAAGAGTATTAATTGTGTGAATTAGCTTGAAGTTCTTTCCGTTTTAGAGACGACAGATTCCCATGCATTCAATGCAGTTTATGAAGTATTTGGCACTCCAGGTGGGTTATATAGCTGAAGAGAGGCTCTGGGCCGTTCCATAGCTCCACCAGTTGCAAACCCATCAAGAATTGACAGTGAGGAGAGGATTAAGAATAGCCCTCAGAAAGCCTGCTTGCTGTCCACTGTCCATCATGCCCATGGTCCAGCAAAGTGAGAAGCATGGCCTTTCCCCAGCAGGGAGAGGCAGGGAAGCTGATACTCAGAGGGAAGAGGGTGCCTTCACTGGATAGCTGTGCTGTGATTGGACTAGCATGGTTATAAAGCACATGACAGGACCAAGCAATTAGAGAGATATGACTTACAGAAGACGCTTGCTCATGATTCCATGAGCCCTGGATGGATGGTAGTTATCTAGATTTCTAGTACCAGGCTTGGTTCCCTTCCTGTTCATCAAGCCTTAACTCCAGTTAGATAGCAATTGGTTACTGCCAAGATATGAATGTCACTGTTACCCTTAGGGATATTTTGCCATTGTTGTTTGTTGTGGTTCAGAGGCATCCCCGCTGGATTTTTTCAGATGTAAGTATGTAACATGGAATTACTGCAGAAAGTAGGAAACCATAATGAGATTGGGGGTCAGGGAGCTGTGAGTTGGGGTGAGAGAATAGCAGAATGACTTCTTTTCTTTTATCTAGTCAGTTTTAGGGCATTTCTGTGCTTTTTAAATGTTTTAATATACAGCAAGAAAAATCTACCCCCTTTCGTCTAATTGCTCAATTTTTAAAATTGCTATTGTCTAACTTTTTTTCTTATAAATGAATTTCTAGTACTTTGGGAATATCTAGAATTAATCCTTCGAGATTTTCTACGGTCCTCCATGAGAGTCACATGGTAAACTGATGCACCTGGACTAAAGCTCTTTTTCTGGGACTTCAGTGGAGTGTCTTTGTTTGACTTCTGTGCGGCTTAACATCCTTATCTCTGCTCTTTCCCTTTCCTCGTTTGATTGGTCCCCAGAAGGTTAGTTGGCTTTGTGACAGGGCTGTCTTCCTGCTTAGAACTCTAGGTGCAATATAATTTTCCCTCTTACAAAGTTGGGAAAATATTTTTTAATCTTTCATTGTCCTTTATTAACTTATTTTTGTCATCCCTGAAGAATGGTGATATGAAGGATTAAATCTAACTTTTAAAGTTCTTGTCTTCTCTTGTGGGATATCTTAAGCCTGTGGAGTCACCAGTGAGAGATTTATCCCATTCCCTGGCTAATATCATTTCTTTTCGGATACTGAGCCTTCTGTAGGTGCCCAGAAATTCCAGTGTCCCGCATTCCTTCCCAATTGTGCTTTTTATGGTGACAGCGGAAGTGGTGACAGCTTGGCCTGTGCAGCCTGAGCCATTGTGTTTCAGTCTGGTTTTCCCAGGAGTAGCCTCATAGCCACCCTGTTACACTGAGCATGCATGGCTGGCACTCTGGTACCCAGCTGAGTGGCTTTTGGCAGGCTGTTTTAGGGGGAATGTTAAATCACAGCCTTTATTGGGTTCTAATTTTTTATAGAGTTTGTAGAAATTTTCATTTAAACTTTGGGGTGGGTTTACTTTTTTTAAACACAGTGCATATTGTTTGTTTTTCCTCTCAGTACTGAGTTGGTCCTGAAGTGGGAATTGATGGCAGGAGTAATATGCTGCCACTCTACCAGGCTTCTTTCCTCTCCACTCAGCCAGCCATTCATCTTAGCAGCCAGTGTTCAGCACTCACTGTGCCCCGCCCATTTCTCACAGTCCCCCTCCAGACCAAGGCCACGACCAGTGGAGAGAGTCTGTGATCTTACCAGTTTCTCCTGGTAAGAATAATTATTAACTGCTTATTGGTAGTGGATTAGTAATCCTTTTTCTGTCACCAAAAATATACTCTTAAATTTTTCCTTCTTTTCCCAATTTCAAACCTTGTAGCAAATGCATCGTTCCGTTCACTTGACTGGGCAGCATCCTGGCTAGGTCCTTTTCCTGTGTGACACAGAGGGGAAGATTCTGAATTCAGTACAAGGACACCCTGTGGGTTTCTAGTGAGGTAGCTAAGGACGGGATGACTTAGAGGACCAGTGAAACTGGTGGAGTATTTCTGATGGAAGACAGATGGTGAGGTCAGCTTACTTTTGTACAGTTAACAGAGAACTTCAGGCATTTAAAGCATGTTAACATGAGTATATTCAGCTTACTTGTGAGAATGCACACTTTTTTTCTAGATCAGCTCTAACTGTGGATATGTAAATAATGAAATAGATATGTAGGAAATATAAGTAAAATATAAATTTAGTCTTCTTTCCTTCCTGATGCCTCGGACACAGTTGGAGATACGCAGAACATGGAGGTGAACTGGCATAGGAGCTTTGAATATTTCCTTGCCTGCTGTGGTGGCACCTGCCAGTGATCCTAGATTTGGAGGGCAGAGAGATTGTAGGCCCTCAATTCTACAAGATGCTAGGCCAACAATAGTTCTGTCATGGCATGTGTTCTCAGTACCAGCATACAGCGGTAGAACACATACTCCTGCATGATGTGCTTTGAGTGACACATTGTATAAATGTCACAGCTTAAAGAATTGAAGTTGGGTATATCAAGAAAAATATTTTATAATGCATGAATTATCAGAACTATATCTTCTTCAGGATTAAGTTTTACCAGTTATATTTTATATTAAAATTTCCAGTAGGATTTCACAATAGATTCTTCTCTTTACACAGTGTCTAGCTACTGTAGAATTCTTAAAAACCCTAAATCCTAAAGCAAATGGTCTATACTTTGTAATTTGATTTACTGTTGAAAAGATACTGTTAAATTATTTGCCTTGGATTAAATGAAAGAAAATCAGACCGTTTCAAACTAAAGCAGTTTAATCTGTGATGACTGTCTTGTCAGTGAGGAATTTAAGAGATTTTGATTTCCTGGTTTACAAAATGAATTAGTTCCTAGTTCCTTATTTGGAAAGCTTCCCTGAAGCTGCTAGTCAGGAAGGCATTGTTTGCCGAGTCCTGGTGTTATGGTGCCATCTTGTGGCTGAGATTTGTCATAACCTCAGTGCTCGAATCTGATTTAAATAATGATACAGGCAGTTCAAGATATAGGGAATTCTTTTCAAAAATAGGTTACCTACTAAAAAATAAAGACAAGCATGCACACACACAAATTATTTAGAATGGCTTATTTATCATTTGGTAACACTGACAGGCAGAAATGGTGAGTAAAAGACCTGTGTGACTCTGGGTGTCTGAAAACCCGTGTTTTGCTGTGTCCTCAGTTGCTACTTTTTGAACGGACGTGGATGAACAGATGGAAGTCTTCTGTCCTGCACGAAGGGGAAGGGAACATAAGGAGCGTGAAGTGGAGAGGCCATCTGATTGCTTGGGCCAATAACATGGTAAAGGCACATGTCTGTCTCTAAACTTGGGCAGTGGCAGAAGGTTGGCGAGATCGAAAGGTCTGCGACAGAGAAGATGATGATGACATTTGGTGGGTGATGATCCTCATAGACACAAGAGACACTGATACCACCCCTCAGAGCCAGGGAAGGCAGATCACGCTGGGGTTTCATAGTACATTAATTCCCAGAACACTATAGACTGTGTTTTAAAGAAAGAATCCTGAAGTATGGAGTAGCCAGGAGAATGAAAAGCCATTTTAATAATTGAAGCGCTGCTTCAGGAATGAGCTCTGGAACTGCCATTTACCCGTTTCCCATGGGCCACTGATAGAAGCAAGTATAGACTGTTTTTATTTCTTCTTTGCTTCCAGTATAATCGTAGGCCAAAACACAGGCCTGCCTTATAAAAAGCATTGCACTGATTTAAAGTTTATTTAATATAAAATGGGGGTTGGAGAAAGTTTAAAAAATAGGTTTTTTTTCCTATCTGTCATATTTTCTGAAATTTCATTACACTGTTGAGAAAAATCAGCCCATTCAGTTAGGAATGGTAGAAACCTTCGCAGTTCAACCCTACTGTTTGGGCTTTTTCTTACTTTTCTTGGTTCCCAACAAAAGTAAATGACCATGGTCTCAAGGCTCATCTTCAGCAAGCAGTATTCTTGTTGTTTCCATTTGAGCAGTTTGAAATGTCCCAACTAGTTTACTTTGAATGGATGGGTTTTCAGAACCAACACCTTTCTGAAGAACCAAACTCATTCCTGTGCAGGAAGCTCCATCAGAAGTGCCTGTCCACTGTCAGGTTGCAAGTAAACTGGGTATATCTGTGAGGTGCATGTTTGTGTTGAGCTTACAGCACCCATGCTATCTACTAATAATAATACAGTCTCTTTCCAAGAAGAAGTGTGGAGGTTGCCTTCAGTTTTGGTTCTCATGTGGTTTCTATGAAACATGACCGTGCCTTTGTGTGGCTCCTTGGCATGCCCAGTAAACACCATCATTGTTTTGATATGGCACACCTGATGTTATGTTCTTCCCCCAGAATGCAGGTTGCTTAACATGGTTTTGTTTTGTAGGGTGTGAAGATTTTTGATATTACCTCCAAGCAAAGAATCACCAATGTTCCCCGAGATGATATAAGTCTTCGCCCAGATATGTATCCATGCAGCCTCTGTTGGAAGGACATCGTGACACTCATTATTGGCTGGGGAACTTCCATCAAGGTGGTTTACCTGGCCTTTATATTAAACCCAAATCATTATAGCTTTGTTGAGAGTTTTATCTGAAAAGATTTGTATTCACAGATATGTTTCTGGGAGACCTAATGTTTTTACCTGAATGCTGTGGTAATAGAACAGTTTATTCATGAGTACAGATGTTAAGATGTACTCTTTCTTTTCTATGATGTGCAAAGTAATTGCTCTTTTCTGTTCTCAGGATGATGCTGTACTTGTTGAGTTCTGTTTTAATTTCCCAGAATCCCACTTCAGTCCCCTAGCTGTTTATGGAACACGTGGTTGGCTTTGGTGGTTTTGTTAGTTGCTCATCTCCATGTTATCCTTCCTTTGTCTTTAGCTGTGACCATTAGTTTCATTTGGATTATTGATGGTAATGGCATAAGATTTAATCACCCTGCATGTTTCCTAATTTAATGACATAGAGACCCTGGCTCATTATCTATAATTTGATTTAAGAGCATTTTTCTTACATTTGATTGTCTCACTCGTATGTGCCCTGATAAAGTAAAACTGCCTCCAGACCCGAACTGCCTTTATTTCATGCTTACCAGTGCTTCTGCTAGAGTAAGTACTTGAATCTCAAAAGCTATTTTTTCCCTTAAAGATGCAATACATAATTTAAAAAAGAAACTAAGATTTGGCTGAGGGGGTAACATGAAAAAAGTATCTCAGCAATAGTTTAATATTTAGAGTCAGACAGACTTGAGATTGATTCCATCTTTTCCACTTTCCTCTTAGATGTATGCAGGAGTGTATAGAACTTGGCACATTGTAGCTTATAAATGTTTCCTATTAAAACGTAAATCCTGTAAGGGAAATGAGAGACATGAGTAGAGAGGAAGAGTGTGACAGCCGCCGGTGTGGTCCATGCTGCCCAACCCAGCACTGTTGAATCCATGCCGTGCTCTTCCTGTCCTCACAGCGCTGGCATGCAGGTGCCCTTCTCTGTAGATTGGACTTAAAGGGCATGTATATGAAAAAATATGTGACTCAGTTTACGATGGAGTGATTGCCCTGAATTGTCCATCTGGGATAGAACAAGCTGACCAGGCTTAGGTTCTCTCTCAGGGCCTTCAAAGAAGTGCTGCCCTGCCCCACACTTCATGTCTCCTGATTAGTGAAAGTGGTTAGTCTTGGAGCTGTAGACCTGTAAGTGATTGCATTTCTGTGCAAAACTTACAGATTTGTGCTTATGTGTTAGATCAGTCATAGATAATGGGAACACATTTCTCTATGCTTAAATAACGTCCTACAAATTTTATGTCAAGTATGTTACTTTATTAGGGATTTTCTTCTTCAGACTAAGTCATATTTTGAGCATTTCTCAATTCAAAATCTTGGTGAGCAAACTTGATTGAGAGAAACAACTAGAAGCAGCGTAATAAAGCATATAGTTAGAGATATGCTCTGTTCATTTTGCGTGACCACCAAACACTTGCCAAGCACCTGCAGGCAATGGCTGCCGCAGATACAACAAAAGGCCAATTAGTTCTTTCTTTTACAGACAATTTCTGTTCTGGTAAAGGAAGACAGACAGAAATCAAAGAGCAAGTAAGCACCTGTTGGTGATGGTAAATAGAAGAAGGACATTTAAACAGGATAAAGGTGAAGGGGGCTCTCGGAAAGCTACGTCTTGTTAGTGAGAGCTCTGAGAGGGGGAAAGTTGTGCAGGTCTGGGGAGGTGCTGAGATGGAGCAGCTGGAAACCATTGTCAAGAGTGGAGCAGGTGGAGAAGAGGGTGGATGAAGACAGTGGGAGAGCAGGTTGTGTGGGGGTGGGGTGATAGAGTGGTGGTATCCTGGTTATGGGCCCTGGGAAATCTCTGACCTCTCATTGAGTCAGGTGGGAGGCCAGCAGAGGATGCTACAGTAGAGTTAGTTAAATGACCTAACTTGTATAAAGATCACTATGGTTGTGCAGAGCTATATAGCAAAGACACAGTGGAGAGGAGAGAGCAGACAGGAGGCCATGCTGTTAGAGAGTAGTGTAATGTCTTCTTGTACCTGTGTTGTGGAGCTGGTGAGAGAGACTGGACTGTTTGTATTCTGAAAGTGAACCCTTCAGTATTTAGTGATGATTGAACAAGGGATGTAAGAAAAAGAGAAGTCAGTTAAGGAACTAGAAGCCGAAACTTTCCTGCTCATGGAGTTTGCTTCCAGAAAAAAGATGCCATGTGGAAATGTGGAGGAGATAGTTAAAAGAAGCATCTTGGCGTCCATGGGTAAAAGGCTGCCTAAAAGGAAATGGCCTTCAAATCTTTGATGTGCTTCAGTGCAGGCCACAAGCTTACTGGAGCATCTCTGCCTGTGCACTCTCCGAACCTGCTGCTTCAGACCACAGAGCTGAGGAGCAGTGGAGTAGAGCGGTCCGGCAGCCAGGGAATGGTGCCCAAGTCTTGCACTGTCAAGGATATGATGTGCATTAGCCCTTTAACTCAAATCCTGTGATTTTGAGTAACTTTCAGTCTCAGGTTTCTCATCTTAGGTTAAACATGGTGGCATTGCCTTTCATGGGTACCTATGTGTCAGAAAGTTCAGTCAGTCCACAGGTTCAGTGAACATCCCTCAAGATTCTGTCTTCACTTCTTTTAATTTCTGTCAAGTCTCCCTGGCTCTCATCTCTGCCCTCCACAGTGCAGTTAGAAGGGTGTATCGAGAATGTAGTCGGGGGCCCGTTTCTTCTGTAAAGCTATTGAGATGTGCTCATTATCATGCGGGGACTGATCTTCATGCCTTCCAAGGCTGTGTGTGATCCAACCTCTTTGTTCTTTTTTAGGCTCATCTCTGCTCCTCATCCTTTGTTTTCAGTTTCTGTCTGACCTTCTAGCTGAAGGCCTTGACTTGTCACTTGTCCCATGTACCTGTGTTGCCTTCCTGGTTCCTCTTCCACGTCCCTTCTTCCAGAAAGCCTGCCTACCTGCAGTGCATGCCCTGCTTCCCGACCACACTTGAGTCAAGTACTTTATCGCACGTCTGTCTGCTGCACACTCATTTTAACAAAAGAACTCTAACTCAGGATTGGTGTGCAGTCATTGCTTGGAAAGTGCTGGCTAATATCGACATTATATTTTCTTTATTGCTGTACTCCAACCATCTCCTTGGCCACTTTTATCAGCACATCAAAATGCCCGTCCATTTGGCATTGTGAAATGTTCCCCTCAGATGATTTAATAGTTTCCTTTGTAAGTATGGGGAAAAAGAATAGGTGCCTTATAAACTCAGAAGTCTATCAGAAAGAGAAAGAAACTGGGGGAAATGGACAGGATACGAATGTCCAAAAGTAATTAAAGAGAAAAGCTACTGGTCACGTACTTGTGGATCCTCACATGCCTGCAGCCATGGGATTTTGTCCTACGTTAAGGAAATATTCTCTGAGGCCTTCACCAAGTTGCTGCAGTGCTGAAAACGAGTTTAGACATGTGTGTTAAAAAAGGAACAGACAAAAAATACCAAGTACTTCTAACCCTTGGGCCTCTTTATAACTAGTAATTTATCCTAAATAAAGTCCATAACAGTTTATTTAAGCATATTGTGCATGCTATTATGTTTATGATATTCATGGATAGAAATAGAAGACAGTGGGAAAGTTAATAAAATATCTTATAATTGTTTTTTATGCTGCATTATAATGACAGTAACGATTTATATGGTAGAAGAATAGTCAAATGATACTTATTTTTAGCAAGCCTTCACATGAACAGCGGTAGCTCTACAGTAGACAATTATTACAGGTGTTGTCCTTGGGCTGACACTTTGTTCATGCTTCTTTTGCCATTTGTTTGTCTACTGTAGACACTAGATTTACAGTGTTCCATAGTGTAGTGATACTTAGGCTAGTGGCTGTAAAATATCACTCTCTATAAGTGAAGGAAAAAGCCTAAACACTGAATTGTGGGATCAGTATCTAACTTCTAGTTCAATCTTATATATAGGGCCAAATCTTTAAAAATGCTCACTTCTTATTACAAAGTTGTATTTATTCACTTTGAAAAATACATTCATTTAGAAAGAGGTAAGAAAATATTTATTGTCTTGTTAATCCAAAATAAAAATCAACACGCAACATGTGTTATCTAGTGTTTGTGTGAGAGTCAAGGAGGAGTCAGATTAAGGGATAGATTGATACATATTTAGTTACTGATTTAAAAAATACACATATTTATCTCAACTTTACATGTATAATTTAAAACAAAGACAAACTTTTTTTTTGAGAAACTGCTGATAGTAAAAACAGTAGACTTTTGGTCCACATACTTGCTACTCTTTTTCTGTCTTCCCTCACACAGTGGGAAACTCCTCTTAGCTTCCCAGCCACATGCATGTGTTATTGGAATAGAGTGCATGTAGACAGCAGACCTTGTAGGTCAGTCATAGATGTCTATTCTACCCAAAATACCTCCAGCGTGTGTCTGCAGTCCTTAAGTAGAGCTTCACAATAGGCCGTTAGAAACACACATTTATATTAATGTGCTATTTCTTTGCCATAGAGTGTAACTTTATTGGGCTAATGTTGGAGAATCTGAATAATGGTTGCCATAGGTTATTCAAACTAATTGCTTAATTTATTATTTACTTCATGTGTATTGGTGTTTTGCCTGCATGCATGTCTGGGAAACTCATGCATGCAGTGCCCACAGAGGCAGAAGAAGACATTGGATACTTTGGAACTGGAGTTACAAGAGGTTGTAAGCCACCATGTTGGTGCTGGGAGCTGAAGCCATTTTCTCTAAAAGAACAGCCAGTGCTCATAACTGCTGAGCCATCTTTCCAGCCTCTCAAACTAATTTTTGTCTTTTACATCTTAGAGTAGCTTATATGTACTCCATCTTTGGATGACATGATTACCTTAAAAAAAACCACCATACTGAGTAAAATGTTGTAGAGAATTTCCTATCGAAGCTAGAAAATAACCTGTGAATTTCCTTCCCAGGTATGTTCAGTGAAGGAACGTCATGCCAGTGAGATGAGGGATCTGCCAAGTCGATACGTTGAAATAGGTATGGGTCCCTCCCATGGATTCTGTGATGGTAAAACTTGCAGAGAACACCTGATTATTACGTGGGAGTCAAAGGCCATATCCTCCACCAAAGCTTATCTCTTGGTACTTTGATAAAATGGATCCAGAAAGCCTTCAAGTTTTGGAACCCCACTATGGAAAGTTCCTACCCCCATTTTTCCAAACAAACAAAGATTTATATTTCTCATAATAATTTTATTGTTGGCTCTGAAGTCAGAGAATCATGTATTTGGATTCTGGTTTTGATATTTACCACTAGGACCTCAGTCAGATTTCTGCTGTTTCAATAATCTTGTGTGTAAAATGTGAGGAGAATATTTAAGGTTATAAGGAGTGTAGGGTAATGCATGGATGCAACTAGTGCAGTACTGACCATTGTTTTTGTTGACTTGAAGCTTCTCAATACTCATTTTCGTCACATTGGTCTGACTCCAGTTGCCACCATCTTTGATTGGAGCTCTACAGCTAGCTGTCGTCTCGATTTTATCTGTTCCACTGGTGACTAATCCAGTCTCTTCATTGCAGTAACCATGCAGGCCAGATCATGTAATTATCCGTCAGTCTTTTCACATTGTTCTGAGGAGAAAGGATAGATGGCAGGTTTGGTGTTGTCCGTCCCTGTCTGTCTAGCTGCAGCTCCCACCATGCTTCTTTGTGATTGGTGTGCTACAGCCATAGGGACTTTCCTGTACAGCACTGGGCTCTTCCTGACCCCATTATCTCTTCACCAACTTTTAATCTTACTGCGGGTCAAGCATTGCTTTCCTAGGAAAACCCACTGTTATGCATGACAAGGCCACGTCTACTCATCCACTTGGCTAGTGTGGTGAGGGCTTTTCAGTCTGGGTTGTTCTGCACTTGAAGTCAGAAGTTGTGGTATAGTATGTAGAGTTTTAATCCTTTTTTTTAACCTCAGAGAAGTCAGTAGTTCCAGTTGCTCTGGGTATGATCGGAAGGTATAGGTACAGTGTAGTCATACCCAGAAAAGCCAAGGAGCAAGAGCATAGAGTAGACTTCTACCTAGAAGAAGGTGTTTGTTTGACTGTCTCTCACTGTCTTCCCACTTCTCCTTTGCCTGTCGGGGAGATCCTCTGAAAATCTTGATACATAGCATCTTAAGAGTCATTACTGAATAGTTGAGTGGCAAAACAAAAAGCTCTGATAGTTTTTAAGGATATGAAAGTTTCCAGAGAAATAAGAATGTAACTTTGACATTTGTGTGAGTACATAACTGGTAATTTACCACTATAGTTTGTGGTTAAGTACCAAGGTCTTTATGGAACGGTAGTTGGGAAGATGCCTTTTTGATAAGTAAAGTCGGGTGTTTTAATCATCTTCTGATGTCTACTGCCAGCAACAGATGATTTACATGCATGAAATTAATCACTGACTTCCTTGTCTTGATTGCATATGGAAGCTTAACAAGACCATTGAGATAAGGAACTACATGAAGATCTACACAGACTATTAGAGAACCCGGGAATAAAGAGGAAGAGAAGAGAACACACATTGTTCTCCGAAGAGTAAAGAGTAAAACATCATTATCTCCAGCTGGTCATGCACTGTGACCTTAAAACTTAGTATGTCATCCTGTTTTCAGCCTCTTGATTGATTTGGAACACAGTGACCTGGAAATTGAAAGTCTATATACATGGTTCAGAAGAGCTTTGGGATAATTCTTTCTTAGATCTAAGTGTCTCTCTTCATACACTTGCTATCATTTTGATATACAGATTACAGCAGTGAGGTAGTTCTCTTTTTACACAGGTGACTCAGTTTCTCCTAATAGAAGTCTCAGTAGATACCATGTCCGGGGAAGTATCTTACCAGGTATTTGTATTGGAGGATCTGGCGTGTCTATAGTTTCCTGTTCAGTTTACTGTTTGGATTTTCCCTAGTACTTCATTATGAAAAGAATTTAAATATGAAAAAGCATTTTACAGTGAACATCACAACACTCCCTTGATGCTGTTACATGTGACTGCATTTGCTCTGCTAGGAATTGTTCTTTATTCATTCCTTGTCTTGGTATGATAGACTTACATATGGCACCATGAACTTGGATATTTCTTATTAATAGTGGGATCATAGGAAATCTGAAGCACGGGGCTGGGAAAATAGCCAAGTTGGCAAACTACTTGCTGTACAAGCAGAAATATCTGAGTTGACATCACCAGAACTTATGTAGAAATGTGGACTTGGCCATGTCATGCCAGAGCCCCATTACTATCAGGGGTGAAAACGGGAAGATGTCAGGGGGTGTTTTTGTTTGTTTGTTTGTTTGTTTTCTGTTCTTTTCTTTTGGCTGTTGGTCTAACTCTAAGTTTATTGAGAGACTCTGTCTCAGGAGCATAAGGCAGAAAGTGGTGGAGCAGAAATAGGACATCTTCCTCTGGTGTACACACACACACACACCACCTACAGAAATATATACTGTTTTTAAATAACAATAGCCACTAGGCAGAATGCTAAGTATATCACAAATAACATACATGTTCAGTTATTCAGCCTGAACAGTATTCCATGGGTTTTATTTCCATTTTATAGGTAGAGAAGTTGATCAGAGGGACTCAGGTAATCTACTCAAGACTGTCCTGTTCCTAAGTAAAAACACCTTGACTCAGGCATTCCTGTTAGCAGGCGTTCTGTAGCCAGATGTGACTCTTACCTGTTGTCCCAACACTTGAAGCCTGAGGCAGAACTGACATAAGTTTGAGGCCACTCTGGGTTATCCTAGTGAGCTCAAGGTCAGTCTGGCTACAGAGTAAGGCACTGTCTCAGAAACATAAAGCAGATAATGAACATCAGAAGGATCCAGCATTTCGTATGGGCAAGCAGTGCTCCCAGCATTGCCTCCTTGTCCTTCTGTAGCCCTACTTACTTCACAGCCAAAGGGACTGGGGAAGGACCGTCTTGTTCTGATATGTAGGGATTTCCGAAGACCCGTGCACAGGTGTGGCGATGCTGTGTGCCTGTTTCCTAAACAACTGAATGATGTGGAAATGCAGGAAGTTTTTGAAATTTTGGTTCAGAGATGGACCCCATCTAGAGAAATGGATATTGTATGCACCCTTGTTTTATTCTTAAACCTGCCGTTGTGCCTTCTCCCATATTGGTGAGTCTCTGCAGCACACTTGCCTCGCTAGGGTAGTTTGCAGAGTTATTTCTAAGGACTGGAGCCAGGTCAGACTGTGACTGTCCTCCTTTCTGAAGGTGGAGAGCTCATGTCATTTAGTGCTTGACTTGGATTTAGCTGATGCACTAAGGTAATTTTATGCTTGTAACATGAACAATAACCATTTATTTGGTTTAGATATTTTTATCTACCATGCTTTGACCGTTTCTTTTTCTTTTCTCTAAGCTTGAACTCTATCCTCATCACTGGCTTCTGGGGGCTGAAGTTTGACACATGAAAGACTAATACCAATTAGAGAATATGGGATTAAATTGAAACCAAAGTTGCCTTAAGTGGTTTCTGACCTGTGTGTGCTATTGGCTCAGTTTCTTTGAATGTTTTTCTTCCTTTGTCTATTAACTAATCTTTTCAGCTTTCATTCCATGTACCAGGTCTATAATTTGCTGGCATGAAGCATCACATCATTTTTTTGCTTCAGTGTGTCTGCTTCAGAGCAATTCCTGAGGCTATGGAAATTATTCCAAAGGTGTTTTTATTGGTCGTTGGCATGCCAGTCCAGGGTCCAGACTTACTGAAAGCTCTCTGGGCATGCCTGCTCCTGGTTTACCTGCTGGCCAAGGGCGGGACTCCTTAAACGACTAGAATGGAGTGTGAGAGAGTTGCAGATAACTGCTCTTCCACATAGATTGGTATTTGGGGAGGGCAAAGGGATAAAGAGGGGCCAGAAAAGACAGTGCAGGTTCTGTGTCCTGCAGTGTGTTTGCCCTTATAGCAGCACAGAAAATTCTGGAGAAGGGCAGGGTGCGCTGATCACAAAAATTTCAAGTCTTAAACTGTTGCTCTTGGTGGTGTTGTGCACATGCAACCTGCACTACTCTGTGTTCTCACCTATGTTGTCTAGTCCATCTACTTTGCAAAAGTAAGGCATACATTTTCTTCCAAAGATGCTGTTTCAGTACACTGATTCTTTTTTTTAAAGAAAACAATCTTGCCACTGTCTCTAAATGATCCCAGTATCTTTTCACCACCCTCTCTC